>JBBPBX010030676.1:14090-35029 GCA_038048925.1 Garcialebias charrua
GTGGACAAGTCACCAGTCCATCACAGGGACACCTACACAAGTCACCAGTCCATCACAGGGACACCTGGACAGGTCTCCAGTCCATCACAGGGACACATGGACAAGTCGCCAGTCCATCACACGGACACCTGGACAAGTCACCAGTCCATCACAGGGACACGTGGACAAGTCTCCAGTCTATCACAGGGACATCTGGACATGTCACCAGTCCATCACAGGGACATCTGGACATGTCACCAGTCCATCACAGGGCGCCGACATAATTTAAAAATACCTAAATAGCACTCCGTGTTGACTCGGGATCTATGCTAATGTCTGTTAGCAAGCAGATGTCGGCAGATAGTCCAGGTCACGTCTGACATATATCTTTTTTAAACAGTAAATCATCCAAAACTCTCATTAATAGACTCTCCCCAAATAAAAACAAACAACAGATCGTACCTGATCGCGCCGACATAATTTAAAAATACCTAAATAGCACTCCGTGTTGACTCGGGTATCTATGCTAATGTCTGTTAGCAAGCAGATGTCGGCAGATAGACCTCACGTCTGACATATATCTTTTTTAAACAGTAAATCATCCAAAACTCTCATTAATAGACTCTCCCCAAATAAAAACAAACAACAGATCGTACCTGATCGCGCCGACATAATTTAAAAATACCTAAATAGCACTCCGTGTTGACTCGGGTATCTATGCTAATGTCTGTTAGCAGTTGTCGGCAGATAGACCTCACGTCTGACATATATCTTTTTTAAACAGTAAATCATCCAAAACTCTCATTAATAGACTCTCCCCAAATAAAAACAAACAACAGATCGTACCTGATCGCGCCGACATAATTTAAAAATACCTAAATAGCACTCCGTGTTGACTCGGGTATCTATGCTAATGTCTGTTAGCAGCTGTCGGCAGATAGACCTCACGTCTGACATATATCTTTTTTAAACAGTAAATCATCCAAAACTCTCATTAATAGACTCTCCCCAAATAAAAACAAACAACAGATCGTACCTGATCGCGCCGACATAATTTAAAAATACCTAAATAGCACTCCGTGTTGACTCGGGTATCTATGCTAATGTCTGTTAGCAGCTGTCGGCAGATAGACCTCACGTCTGACATATATCTTTTTTAAACAGTAAATCATCCAAAACTCTCATTAATAGACTCTCCCCAAATAAAAACAAACAACAGATCGTACCTGATCGCGCCGACATAATTTAAAAATACCTAAATAGCACTCCGTGTTGACTCGGGTATCTATGCTAATGTCTGTTAGCAGCTGTCGGCAGATAGACCTCACGTCTGACATATATCTTTTTTAAACAGTAAATCATCCAAAACTCTCATTAATAGACTCTCCCCAAATAAAAACAAACAACAGATCGTACCTGATCGCGCCGACATAATTTAAAAATGCATAAATAGCACTCCGTGTTGACTGGGATCTAGGCTAATATTGATAGCAGCTATCTGTTTACACGGTCCAGGTTACGTCTGAAATATATCATTTTAAGACTGTAAATCATCCAAAACTGTCATTAATAGACTCTCCCCGAATAAAAACAAACAACAGATGTTACCTGATAGGCAGTAAGATGGTCGCTGCAGACATAGGACTATCAGTAGGAACCCATCGGTCACAAGTTCTCTGTACTTCCATTCTAGGCAAAGTTTCTCATCTTTTGGGAATTTGTGAAGGCTCACTTGTTCACTGCTGATATTAGAACACCCAAATGCGCTACAACGTGACGGCATTTTTCAAGTTACACCAAAAAAAAAAGAGGCGATCTTTCAGGAAATGAATCCATATGGAAAGCAGTTAACACACCAAACAAACGGGCAAGGCAGGCTCCGCCTTATGCCCAGTGCCCACGTGTACGTCACATGAAGTTTTGCATAAATTCTCAGGTTTCTAGGGGCGTGTCCCAGAGAAAAAATTACCATAAATTGGAATAAAATTTTAATATATTTATAATTTATTTTGTAAAAACGAACAGAGCTGAATGATACAAGATATATATATATGTTGTGACAAATATGCAAATTTCCAACATCATGTCACAATACCTTTAAACCCAAGGACAACACTTTGGGCCTCACGACAGGAAGAACCTAGACTTTGACAATGAACAGGAGGCATGTCTTCACCACATACGTCCTTCTTATGGTTCAGTTGGAAAAACTAAAAAAAAACGCTAAGCATGATGAGAAAGACAACATAGCCACTCCCCTTAACCAGTAAGGCAGTGGATTTTGTTGTCTTTCCCATAATGCTTAGCAGTATTTTAGTTTTCAAAACTAAAATACTGCTAAGCATTATGGGAAAGACATGCCTCCTGTTAGCTGCTTTGTGAGGTTCCTGTGGTTAGGCTCAGAGAGTCTTCATTGGATGTCTCACACCATGTTGGAATAAATGTTCTCAGTTCAAAATCTTTATTATACGCAATTGTATACTTGAACGGTATCGGATCGGGAAAGTATCGGTATCGATCGATACCTAGTTTTTAAGTATCGGAATCGGATCGGAAGTGAAAAATGTGGATCGGTGCATCCCTAGTTTCAACATGTGTAAATTAAACATCTAAATAGTGATGGGCGCAGTTTCACTAATTCACTAACAGCTACTAGCAGAACAATAAAAAAAAGGTAGATTAGCATTTTCGCTGAAATTGAAAGTTTAGCGAATTAGCTTCCTCTAAATTAGGTTTTGCCAACTTTAAATCTAAAACAAAATTCACAAGCTTGTTCCTGCCTGTTGTGGGCATGTCTTGATGAGTTCATTAAGCACGTTATTGGCTAACTACACGTACACATGAAAAGACGTGATTGGTCAATGCAGCTTCAACTGGAAGGAGATGAAGACGTGTGACGCAGACTGAGTGACAGTCGTCTGTTCAGCAGTTTAGCACCAGGAAAGCTTTTTTTTGTGTTAGCAGAATAAGGGTTAACTAAGTTAACTGTTTGGTTAGCTGTGCCCACTTGAGTTATGAGCAGTAAGTTGAACCAGATCTTGGTGGAACAGGATCTGGGGACTCTGTTTTGACAAGGTGCGTTCCGGCAACTGTTTGATTGGATCCGGTAACTCATATCTTTGCCCCTAAAAGTACAAAGTTATCATGCATTTTTATTTTTAAAAAAATTAAAAATTAAACAGAACAACTAAATTGCAAATAAGTTTGACAGTTTAAATGTGTTATTGATAAAAAATGTGATTATTAAAATGCAATGAGAGAAATGTTTGATGTGTATTATTCACATCAATCACATATCAAATCAACGGCACTAAATTAACAGCGATCAAAATGTTGCAAATACCGTCCAATTTACTTTCAAAAAAATGGATGGATGGATGGCTTGTTCATAGATGGACAACTGAGAACTGAAGTACCTGAAGGCAATTAAGAATGGAGCAGAAGCGAGCGAGTGGTGGTGGTTTTGGGGGGTGAATAACGAGATACCATGGCAGTCGAATGCAGGCAGGAGCACTTAGGCAGCGGACATGAACAGACTGAGGAGTCGCCTGGAAGTTTCACATGTGAGAGGAGTCGGACGACAACGCTCAGAACTGAATTCAGCAGAGAAGTCGGGCTCTGAACCGTGAAGTGGGAGGTGGGGGTGGGGGGGTTGCCTTCATAGACCCAGAGCAAAGCAGCTCCACTATGTATAACATATATTCTATGTTAGGTAAACGTAGAGGTTTAACAGCTCATTAAAATACACCAAAATGCAGGAAATAGCATCTACTTTATTCAAAAGTTTCTGGGGGAGAACCCACAACCCCCCCTCAGCCCACACCCTGCACCCTCGGCTGAGCCGCTATTTGCATTCCGGCATCAATCGGATTACAAATTAAGCTGGAGTTATAAGGCAGTTTCCAAAGACACTTCAAGCTGGGACTGACTTAAACTCTGTTATTTTCAGTCATTTTTTTTTAAAATTGTTGAAGGAAAACTTGTAACAAATTGATTGTGTTGGGCTCAACATCAACACAGCTGAGTTCTGCTGTAGACTTTCAAGATAAGAGAAAACTTCTTGTAAATAATGTTTCATTTATGTGAAGGTGAATCTTCAAAGCCAAAGATATGCAAAATCACAGAGCTGATTTTCCTTTTTGGTTGCTTGACCCCTAATCACAGCAGGCCTAACCAATGCACACAGGGTCACAAACTGGGGAAGAAGGTTTGACTTATTCTACAACACTTACACCTGAACATAACAAAGGTATGTAAGTATTTTAAATGTTGGAAGGTGATTGCAAACACAACAGTATATCTCAGTTTTTAAAAATACATGTTTACCGGTAGTTTTGTTGTTATGTTTTTGTGATTTTTTTTTTAAACATGAAAAAACAGTTTTAAAAGAACAAGTTTACTAATAAAAATCAGTATCTGGGAAAGCTGAGGATATCATTTTTGTAAGTTTGCCCCTTTAAAGTAGGCTTAATTTTGTAGAATGGTTAAGACTAACCGGGACCTTGATGCAGGACTATCTCTGACAGATCCTCCTGGTGGATGAAGAGAAGCAAACCTCCAATCCCAAACAGCAGGACGAACCAGAAGAAACACGGCAGCCGTCGAGCCTGTCCATGCAGGGAATCCATTGTCATTTTCACCTTCAGCCACAACATGATGCCGCACAATAAAGTGCGTGTATGATAAGTTCTGAGAAAGATGACAGAAAAAACAAAACAGGACAAGTTTAAGTGTTTAAAAATAAAATCTCATTCAGGTGCACCCTTACTGCAATACATCTTGTGGACTCAAGTGCAACTTTTCCTTCAGTACACATGTTTATTTCCAAACCTGCAATGTCAATAAAAGGCACAAATCCTAAATTCTCAACACATCACTTCAACATAAAGAAATTTGTCATGTGTGATTTTAATGTACAGTACTTACATGCAAGGAAGTACTTTAAAATCAAATTTTACAGTAAGACATGTAGACACTAGCAGAGGTTTGTCCTCTAAATAAATGAAGCATACAGTAGTTTTCTTTTCCAGTTTTGTAGGAGCCTTTAGTCATGCATGAATACCCATAAACCAAACAAGTTATCAGAATAGAAATACAATGTGCATCTTTAACCACAGTACAGGTAGTCCCCGATTTACGAGCGAGATCCGTTACAACGAGGCGCTCGTAAACCGGAAATCTCGTAATTTGGAACGGCCGCCATTTCGCTCGTAAATCCGGAAATCCGCTCGTAAATTGGAACGGTTTTCGCTAGCGCACCTAAAAACACTCTATTTTCATCTAAAAACTACTTTTGAGTGCATAAAAATGATCGGAAACGTGTGTTTATATGCTTAACTTGCTAACTGAAGTGAAAAAACACATGAAAACTCAGTATTTTTTTCGTTTTTTCCAAAAATGTGCAGCTCGTAAGTCTGGAACCTCGCAGATCAGAGCGCTCGTAAATCGGGGACTACCTGTATTCAACAATTTCTGTGGAGATGTTAATGTTGTTTGTACAAATAATTAGGCGCTCAAAATAGGAAATATGACATAAAACAGATTAGATGGCAAAACTAAAATCATGTGGGATTTTAAGAATACAGGGAACCCCCGACCTACGGCAACCCGGACTTACGAACGCACTGTAAAAAAAATATTTATTTCTTTTTTATAAATGAATACATGTACAGTACTGTACAGTCACCAATCACTTAGCCTATCCTAACACAGTTTTTAAAGATGAAGGAGTGAGTTGAATTTTCTCCCTTTCACATAAAGTGAAAGTAGCTCCCTTTATGTGAATGGAGCCTGCTGGAGAGGAGGGAGACAATTCAACTGACTGCTTAACTGTGTTAGGATAGGCTAAGTGCTTGGTGACTGTACAGTACTGTACATTTATCTATTTATACATTAATTTTTTTTAAAAATAAATATATATATATATATTTTTAATAAATAGATAAATGTACAGTACTGTACAGTCACCAAGCACTTAGCCTATCCTAACACAGTTTTTAAAGATGAAGGAATGAGTTGAATTGTCTCCCTCCTCCCTATCAGGCACCATTCACATAAAGGGAGCTAGCTCCCTTTATGTGAAAGGGAGACAATTCAACTCATTCCTTCATCTTTAAAAACTGTGTTAGGATAGGCTAAGTGCTTGGTGACTGTACAGTACTGTACATGTATTCATTTATTTAAAAAAAAATAATAAAATAAAATATATATATATNTTAAATGTTGGAAGGTGATTGCAAACACAACAGTATATCTCAGTTTTTAAAAATACATGTTTACCGGTAGTTTTGTTGTTATGTTTTTGTGATTTTTTTTTTAAACATGAAAAAACAGTTTTAAAAGAACAAGTTTACTAATAAAAATCAGTATCTGGGAAAGCTGAGGATATCATTTTTGTAAGTTTGCCCCTTTAAAGTAGGCTTAATTTTGTAGAATGGTTAAGACTAACCGGGACCTTGATGCAGGACTATCTCTGACAGATCCTCCTGGTGGATGAAGAGAAGCAAACCTCCAATCCCAAACAGCAGGACGAACCAGAAGAAACACGGCAGCCGTCGAGCCTGTCCATGCAGGGAATCCATTGTCATTTTCACCTTCAGCCACAACATGATGCCGCACAATAAAGTGCGTGTATGATAAGTTCTGAGAAAGATGACAGAAAAAACAAAACAGGACAAGTTTAAGTGTTTAAAAATAAAATCTCATTCAGGTGCACCCTTACTGCAATACATCTTGTGGACTCAAGTGCAACTTTTCCTTCAGTACACATGTTTATTTCCAAACCTGCAATGTCAATAAAAGGCACAAATCCTAAATTCTCAACACATCACTTCAACATAAAGAAATTTGTCATGTGTGATTTTAATGTACAGTACTTACATGCAAGGAAGTACTTTAAAATCAAATTTTACAGTAAGACATGTAGACACTAGCAGAGGTTTGTCCTCTAAATAAATGAAGCATACAGTAGTTTTCTTTTCCAGTTTTGTAGGAGCCTTTAGTCATGCATGAATACCCATAAACCAAACAAGTTATCAGAATAGAAATACAATGTGCATCTTTAACCACAGTATTCAACAATTTCTGTGGAGATGTTAATGTTGTTTGTACAAATAATTAGGCGCTCAAAATAGGAAATATGACATAAAACAGATTAGATGGCAAAACTAAAATCATGTGGGATTTTAAGAATACAGGGAACCCCCGAACTACGGCAACCCGGACTTACGAACGCACTGTAAAAAAATATTTATTTCTTTTTTATAAATGAATACATGTACAGTACTGTACAGTCACCAAGCACTTAGCCTATCCTAACACAGTTTTTAAAGATGAAGGAGTGAGTTGAATTGTCTCCCTTTCACATAAAGTGAAAGTAGCTCCCTTTATGTGAATGGAGCCTGCTGGGGAGGAGGGAGACAATTCAACTGACTCCTTAACTGTGTTAGGATAGGCTAAGTGCTTGGTGACTGTACAGTACTGTACATTTATCTATTTATAAATAAAAAAATATATATATATATATAATATATATATATATTTTTTAATAAATAGATAAATGTACAGTACTGTACAGTCACCAAGCACTTAGCCTATCCTAACACAGTTTTTAAAGATGAAGGAATGAGTTGAATTGTCTCCCTCCTCCCTATCAGGCACCATTCACATAAAGGGACCTTTATGTAAAGGGAGCTAGCTCCCTTTATGTGAATGGGAGACAATTCAACTCATTCCTTCATCTTTAAACACTGTGTTAGGATAGGCTAAGTGCTTAGTGACTGTACAGTAATGTACAGGTAGGTCTGGATGGCGCCTTGCAAGGCAGGCTACCACTACCGGTGTATGAATGTCTGAATGAATGGGTGGATGGCTGGTATTGTAAAGCGCTTTGGGGCTCCTCACAGAGGGCTGGAAAGCGCTATATAAATAAGCTCCATTTACCATTTACCATTAATGTGCATGTATTCATTTATTAAAAAAAAAAATTAAATATATATTTTTTTACTATATGATCCGACTTAGGTTTTTTTCGACATACGAACAGTCCTTAGGTCCGGAACTCGTTCGTAAGTCGAGGGTTCCCTGTATCTGATAAAATAAATTAATCAAGGAACCCTCACATAAGGCAAAAAAAAAAAAAAATCTGGTTTATATCAAGAGTTAATAATAAAGTTCTAAGCAGCAAAAACATTTTGTTAGTTTACAGGCACTGTGTCCATGAGTGGCTGTGGTAGCACAGTGTCAGCGCTGTGGTCTGGTAATCAGTGGCGGTTTCTGATATGGGCGATATAGGCAGCTGCCCAGGGTGGCATCTCATCAAGGGCGAAATAAGTGCCCGGCCCTGCCCCTGCCACCATCCTCCCCTCCTAAAAAAACAAAAACATTATATCATATTGTCTTTCTATAGTCTATATCAATTTCCTATTGCCAACATGCGGAGAGTGGGCATCCTTTGTCAGGTGCAGGGCGTAGCTTCTGCTGAGGTCTGACAGAAGATAAGGGGGCGGGGGGCTCTCTCACTGGCTGATAAGGCAGAAATGCCTCACTAAATGCCTAAGTTAATGCTGTTAGCTTCACTGGTTCTGGCTTTACAGTTTGCAGTTTGTTTGTGGGAGGTTAGTTCACCCTGGTTAACATTTCAACATGGGCAGAGCCATCTTACTGTTTGCGTCATGCCAATTACCTTGTAGTTCACTAAGTAAATCATACCATCGATTGCTCCCAAACAAGCACAATTTCATTATTGCGAATATAGCCAATGGTTCACAGCTTATTTGCATGGAATTACTGGGGAAAAAAATGAATCTACACACCAAGGAAGGAAAACTAGGACTAAGTTGTTTTGACTCATGTTGAGGGAGTGTCATTTACACATGGAGATGGACAAGAACAGGTCAAATCCAGTGAAGTTTGGTGATATGGGCTTGGGCCAGCGGGTGCTGGAGGGGTTGTTTGCCCAGGGCACCAAACAGGCTAGGACCACCACTGCTTGTAATCCTGGGGCTAGTGGTTTGAGCCCGGGTTGCAACAGGAAGGGTGGCTGGTGATAAAACAATTGGCAAACTAGAGGTGCGAGCAGTTATTACTAAGATCTGAGCCACTTGACACATGTTGACCCAGCTTGTCTCATCATCAGTAGGGATGGGGCCGATCCGATCCAGTATTGGTATCGGAATCCGATACCAGCATAATATACGTATCGTATTTTCCAATCCAACCTGCCATATTTTCGATACTTGATGTATGTCAGAGAGCATGTATATTGCACCATACACTGTGACTTCTGCCTTAAAATTATGTGAGTTAAACCCAAAGAAGACACTCTGAGCTTCACAACAGGTAATACCCAAACTCTAATAGCATACAAGAAGCAGGTCTATATCACAGACATCCTTCTGACTCATGGTGCAGCCCAGAACACTAAAATACTGCTATACATTATGGGAAATCAACACAGTCCACTCCCCATTTTTTAGTTTTTTTTTTGATTGTGGCACTATGAGTTGTAATTCTTGTTGGCTTTGATCAACGGATGCAGATTTAAACTATAATTGAACACTAATATACAGCTAAGAATTATGGGAAATCAACACAGTCCACTCCCTGTTTTTTAGTTTCGTTTTTGATTGTGGCTCTATGAGTTGTAATTCTTGTTGGTTTTGATCAACAGATACAGATTTAAACTATGCATTGAATTTACATTTATAAATTCACATGCTCTCCATTCAGGAAATTCATTAATACAGCCTCCTATACCTGAACGGTATCGGATCGGAAATGTATCAGTATCGGTTGATACCCAGTTTTAAGTATCGGTATCGGATCGGAAGTAAGAAATGTGGATCGGTGCATCCCTAATCATCAGCACTCCTTAAATCTTGTGTACTACAGACTTGTACCATGATGAGGAGAACATTTAAAGGTATTGTGACATGATTTTGTAAATTTGAATATTTGTCAGAACATATATATCTTATATCATTGAGCTCTGGTCGTTTTTGCATAATAAATTATAAACATATTAAAATTTTATTCGAAATTATGCTAAATTTTTCTCTGGTATTTGCTGGGATACGCCCCTGAAATTCCGCGCATTTCCGCAATACGTCATCACCAGTCGTCGTCACCAGTCATCAACGTCACAACGGGCAGAAGGCAGAGCCTTGCCCGTTTATTAGGTGTGTTAACTGCTTGCCATACTATTCATTTCCTGAAGGATCGCCTTTTATTTGTGTAACTTGAAAAATGCCGTCACGTTGTAGTGCATTTGTGTGTTCTAATATCAGCAGTGAACAAGTGAGCCTTCACAAATTTCCAAAAGATGACAAACTTTGTCAAGAATGGACCAGACAAGGACCGGTGGGTTCCAGGAGTCCTATGTCTGCAGCGACCATTTCACTGCCGATTGTTTTCAGCACCTGGTATAAAAGAATCTTTAGGATTACCAGTAAGATTCAGAAGACTTTTAAAACCGGATGCTATTCCTACTATTTTTAAAAGAAAATCTACAGAAGAAAGTCCCACAGGAGCTACCATGTCGAAACAACGCAGGGACCATCGGAAGACTGTCCAGGAGATGAGTAAGTCTTTGTGTAAACATAATCGGAGGTGTGTAGTGTTTTAGATTATAAACTATTTATTTTACGTGAGTTCATGTTGTTTTACTTTATACACTTTGAGTGTATAAAGCCAATTATCACGGCAGATTATGTTTGTTCGCTGCTAACAAGCTAGCCGAATCAGATAGCTAACACAATAGCCGCGATACAGGCCACGTTGCTAATGATGTATTTTTAAATTATGTCTGCGCGATCAGGTAATTCTTTTTATTCGGGGAGGGTTTATTAATGAGAGTTTTGGATGATTTACTGTCTTAAAATGATATATCGCTGACGCAACCGGTAATAAGCCGACATAGCAGCTAACAAACATTAGCCGAGTGCCCGGAGCAAACACGTTGCTAATGATGTATTTTTAAATTATGTCTGCCGATCAGGTAATTCTTTTTATTCGGGGAGGGATATTAATGAGAGTTTTGGATGATTTACTGTCTTAAAATGATATATCGCTGACGCAACCGGTAATAAGCCGACATAGCAGCTAACAAACATTAGCCGAGTGCCCGGAGCAAACACGTTGCTAATGATGTATTTTTAAATTATGTCTGCCGATCAGGTAATTCTTTTTATTCGGGGAGGGATATTAATGAGAGTTTTGGATGATTTACTGTCTTAAAATGATATATCGCTGACGCAACCGGTAATAAGCCGACATAGCAGCTAACAAACATTAGCCGAGTGCCCGGAGCAAACACGTTGCTAATGATGTATTTTTAAATTATGTCTGCGCCATCAGGTAACATCTCGTTTCTTTTTATTCGGGGAGGGTTTATTAATGAGAGTTTTGGAAGATTTACTGTCTTAAAATGATATATCTCAGACGTGACCGGTGTCAGGGACTCTTGTTAGCCAAGATAGCTTCTAAAAATATTAGCCGAGAGCCCGGAGCAAACACGTTGCTATGTATGCATTTTTAAATTATGTCTGCGCCATCAGGTAACATCTGTAATTTTTTTATTCAGGGAGGGTTTATTAATGAGAGTTTTGGAAGATTTACTGTCTCAAAATGATATCTCAGACGCGATAGGACATGCTCCGCCATTATTATTTAAATGCACGTTGGAGCGTGCCTTCCCGTTGTCACGTCAAGATGATGTTTTGCGGAAATGCGCAGATTTTTAGGGGCGTATCCCAGAGAAAAAAACTACCATAACTTGGAATAAAAATTTAATATATTTATAATTTATTATGCAAAAACGACCAGAGCTCAATGATACAAGATATATATGTTCTGACAAATATTCAAATTTACAAAATCATGTCACAATACCTTTAATGTCTACATGAGGACCTAAGGTCTCACCAAGTTTTTTGCCAAAGAAGAAATTGTCTTTCTTCTTTACTTTTCCAATGTGAGGGGTCTCCACAGTGAGCCATCCTTCTCCATCTCATTTTGTTCTATTCGATCTGTCTTCACTCCAATTACATCCATCTCCTCTCTAACTCCATCCATACATCTAATTTTTGGCCTTATTCTTTGCCTTTTTTCTATCAACTGCATTCCTGTCATCCTTCTACCAATATACCCATTGTCCTTCCTCAATCCGGCCTCTCAAATAATGTTTTGCCACTGTCTCAACTCTCCTCAGCTCCGCACAACATGGCACCAATTAACGGCCTCCCCACTATCGGGATCCATCCCACTCAGCTGTACATAAAGGTTTTAGGCTAACTGGGTTTGAGCTCTTGGAGAAGAATATTGTTGAAGATTTTGCACATTATACCAACTTGTGTAAATTATACATGTTCAAGAAAAAATTTCACAGTTAAAAATATAGTACCTTTAAATGAGTAAATTACCACAAATGACTCAATGATGGGGCTTTAAATTCTGGAGTTGCAGCTCTCCAGGTTTTTATTATATTAGTAGCACCATCCATAGATTGATGCTGGTAGTTTTTTTAGTATTGCATAGCAGTGAGCATACTTTCTTTTTCCTTTAAAAACTTCTCAGAATCTGACAGTTTAGGGTCCATGACTGATCTATTTACTTTAAGATGCTACAGGCCACACACACTTTACTTGAGAAATATTGTCCTTTAGGAATTAGCCCAAGGCCATGACCTAAAAATGTGTACAACATGTGTGTAAAGATCCATTTAGCCATTTTTGTAGGAAGTTTTTATTGTCTCATTATAGCACCCCCCTATATGCCAATGTTTATCTAAGTTAGTCCAGTAACTCAGAATGCACTCTCCCAATGGAAGAATTAATTTCCATACTTCCATTATCTTTACCTGCTTCTTCCTTTTTTGGGACACGGGGGGGTCACTGGTTCCCATGCCATGTCCAACTATCACTGTGCGAGAGACGGGGTACACCCTGGACAGGTCTTCAGCCCATCACTGGGACACATTGAGACAAACGAGACAAACAACCACTCACTCCCTAATACACAACTAGGGACAATTTAGTTACCAATCAGTCTAACACGCATGTTTTTGGTCTGTGGGAGGAAACTGGAGTACCTGGAGAAAATCAACGCATACACAGAGAGAACATGCTAACTCCACCCAGAAAGGCCCCTGACAGGGATTTGAACCAGATCAACTTGCTTGTTGAGAGGTAGCAGCTCCATCAACTGCATCCCTGTGCTGCACAGAATCAATCTAATTTTAATAAATATTATAATTTAGAAGATATGACTAAATTTATGTTGCTAGTTTGCTAAAACTAGTTGCCTAGGCATGACTTTAGGACTTAAGGATCATTATTTTTCCTTAGAAAATTATCTGAATGGAAACTAGATTTCAGATAGGGAGCTTTATTGAGATAAACCATAAAACCTTTGAAAACTAGTCAAAAGAAGCCATCCTGATTCATGCTCAATAATCCAGGTACTGGTAGATAAATCTACTTTGTAACAAGGTTAAGTCAGGTCCTTTAGATGGATTATTTTATGTTTAAATGTTTTTTTCTATTATTGGCTGTTAATAAAAATGTTTTAACAAAGAATAATTCATCCAGAGGACCTGACTTAACCTTGTTAGACAGTCAGAAGGTTTTTCAAAATTTGCAATACTGAAGAAGGCATAAATGGGCTTGGTTTATACCTTGTGTGACCCAATCATATCCAGGGAATGTTTTAATATAAGCCTTGAAATCGTGTGACTCACGGTTTAGAAATTAGAGGACCAAATGCAAAGTCTGTAATTATAGCACCCCCTATAGGTGGACATGTCTGAGTATTTTTCAACAGTTTTTTTCTGTAACGACCCTATAAAACTCTCACATCTACTTAAATTATACTACAGAAAAGCAAAAAATTTCCAACAAAAAGAGAACATTTCTCACTTGGCCTGACATGCGACACTGCTATCAAAAGGAAACAACATTACAGCTTTTGTTTTTGTGGGGATTAAACCAGTCACTTTCATGTCAAATCATTGGGCCACCCTGAAACCATTTCTGCTGCTTTTTATTGACTACATTACATTTCCATATGAATGGTCTTCAAGTCAGTCTGCAGGGAAATCATGCAAGCAAAGATACATACTGGAAAGTGGCATTAGAGGGGAAAAAAGTATTACTGGGCATCCTGGAGCAGTAAATCAGAATTTTTTATGAACCTGCATGAAACAGCATTTGGTGGAAAAGAAAAATAGCAAAATCTTTTTCTTATTTATTTCTGTTTTTCATCACATCTTGATGACTGAACACACATTTTTAATGTTTCACTAACGTAATCCTGAATGGAAGAAGTTCCAACCCAGTCCAAAACAGATGACACTCAAAATACTGACAAAGTGATCTTTTTTAGGAGTATGATTCTCGCTTGGGGTGCGAGAGGTCCCGGGTTCAAATCCCGCACGAGCCCCCATATGTTACATCCACCAAGAACATAACATATGAAAGGAGGACACGGACTCAAAACATAAGGGTTCACACTTTCAATTTATTAAAAATTGGCTTCCTGTTGGGGAAAAAGAAGATTTAAATGAACCCCTAATTCCCGTATCCACCCAAAAAACCCAAAAACCCAAAGTACAACTTAAAGATGGACCTGGTGGGCCGGCCAAACAGAACGAAAAAGGTACCACAGTGGGCCAACCCTATACAGGGCCGTCAAAGTCACTGAGTACCAGACTAAAAAAAACAACAAAAACTATGGTAAAAAGAGGCAAAAACAGGGCTACCAGTCCCACCAGGCCAAAATTACTACCTTAAAAACATACAAAAGTCAACAAAATATCTGAGGTGGCTGGGACCACTGACAGCAGGCCACAGCTCTAGGACAAAGGGAGCCCAAGATATTTCAAAAAGAGTGTGTCTCAAAAAGGGCCAAAAAGCAGAGTGAGTTTGAGAGAGTGAGCTTCCTGAAACCAGCTTTAATAATGGGCAGGTGGAAAAGGCCACAGCCCAAAACAATTAAAGGCTGATTAACTCAAACCCTATCTACAAGAACAAAACATTAAGGCCAATGGACCTTACCAAGCTCCGCCCAGAAACGCCCCCTAAGCTCCAACATGGCTGCACGTCTCCCAAGCGCAGCATGAGTGTCAATGGAAAATATGGCGTCGACTGACTCTGCAGGGTATTTCTGAGTCGAATAGTGTATCATTTCTGCCAGATTCCAACAAAATATCAGCCATGACAATGGACAGGGGAACCAACAAGTTCATGTTATTTTTTTTTGGACGTTATCAAGTTGTTTGATCCACGCGATGCCTCCAACAGCGTGCGCGTCACCGCTAATGCTACTGTCTGATGAGGAAAACATCAGCTCCTCACACGCTCAGGCTCAGCATTATTACAGCTGTGGACAGGATCACTGATGCCTATTGTCCTGCAAGGCTGGGTAAGTCAGGCATTCATGGTTTTGAGGGTTACTTTTGAAATCAGCGATTTCTATTGTTGGCAAAAGTTTGTGTGCCTTGGTCGCAAAGCTAATGCTAACTGTAATCTCCATTCATTCCTTAAGTGGTTGGTTAGCCGTTGCTGCTTTAGCTGCTAAACACGCCGACAGCAACTTTCGAGCTCAGCCGTCCGGTGTGTTAGTTAAAATCCAGCCTTCGTGTCACGATTTTGTGCAGTTTTAGGTGAAATCGACAGTAGAGCTCGTTGTGTTAGCTAGCTCATGTGGCGTTAGCAGAGCTGTTTCTTCCCAACTTCCAGGACGTTCAGTGAACTGTGGCTTTCTCTCATCGTGACCGCGTGTTGTTAACTAGCAGGTTTCAAAAGCAGGTCAACCCTTCTCTGCTGGTGAAAGAAATAATTGTTCAGTTTTGTGGTCGTGCACAAGCTTTGATCCAAGCAAGGCATTCAGTTTCACATATAGGGAAACGGTGAATTTTACTTCCACAAATACGGTCAGGGTACCTGACATCTCCTGTACAGATACCCCACTGACGGTGGAGGACCATTTTTCCAGCCCTGACGCAGAAAAATTCTGCACGTATGCTAGCTAGCAATGTAAGTAGCATGTGGTGCCGGTCTCACAAACGCTACCGTAGCGTTTGTTTTGTGAGACCGGCACGCACGTGGAAGCTGCGCTATGACGTGTTTTGGGCATTAGCCAATGAACCGCGGCCCTGTGGGCGGAGCTTGGTAAGGTCCATGTGCCTGGCATGTAACACCCCCACCCAAAGATACTGGATGGGGTGATGCAGCCAACAAAAAACATTGCTCATCAACCCATACAGATAAAAAAAAAACAGGACTAAAAAAAAATGTGAGAGCAGATTCCTTTGTACATTTACACAAGACTTACTTTCAAAGTACAGTAGGTGTTTTCAAAGTTCATCTAGGATGAAGTATATGCTTAACCACAGAATAAAACACCACACAACGTTCAAGGCTTCCAAAAGTGGGTGCTTCCAAAAACTCATCTGGGCTAAACATAATAATAATAATAATAATAATAATAATAATAATAATAATAATAATAATAATAATAATAATAATAATAATAATAATAATAATAATAATAACAATACTTTATTTATAGAGCCCTTTAAAACAACCACAGTGGCAACAAAGTGCTGTACATAAAATCAAGAACATTTAAACACATAAAAATAAAACAGTTGTTAAAACATTAAGATCAATAAAAACAATAAAAACAGTGCTGAACAAATTCAGTCTGTGCTAAAAGCCAGTGAGTAAAAATGTGTTTTTAGAAGAGTTTTAAAACTGGACAGTGAAGGAGCTTGTCTGATGGGAAGATGGAGAATATGCTCAAGCACAGAATCAAAAACACCACACAAAGCACAAGACTTCCAAAAGTAGTTGCCTTCAAAAACGCATCTGGGCTAAACCTCCTGTTCAACCTACAGAATCCAAACATGCCACACTGAAATAAGTCAATGTACAAACAAAAGTTACCAAGCCACACACAAACTGCCAATTCTTGTCATCTTAAAAACTCTCTCATCTCAGCTTCATGATGCAGCTCAATCTCCAGTTCCTTTAAACGAACAGTATCACTATGCACTGAAGCCTCAGATGGCAACTCAAACTGACCTTGTGGCAAAATTGTAGCAGGAAAAATGTCTAGTTTAACCAGTGCTGCAAACAACTCAGCCTCAATCACTCTTCTAGCACATGCAGACACCTCAACATCAAAATGCTCCAACAGCAATTGATCCGTCGTACATTTACACAAAGCTTCAAATGTGGGTGCTTTAACAAACTCATCCAGGTTAAACTCCATTTTTAGACTCAGAATCAAANGCTGAAGAAAAGACTCGCTTTCCAGGGCGTTTGCAGCTCTGGGAGGGTGACTACCATAATACCAGCAAAAAGAGCCTAAAAGTGCACTCTTTTTTCTTTCAAACACCGTTTGAATTTTTCTGATAGCACAAACGGTTGCAGAGTTACGGTAATCTAAAAATAGCTTGGGAAAACGTGTGGAAAAAGTATCGTCAGCGATAGCTGCGGTGTTAAAGGGTTAAAGATGGACCTGGTGGGCCGGCCAAACAGAACAAAAAGGTACCACAGTGGGCCAACCCTATACAGGGCCGTCGAAGCCACTGAGTACCAGACTTAAAAAAACTACAAAAAACCCTATGGTAAAAGAAGAGGCGAAAAGAGAGCTACCAGTCCCACCAGGCTTAAATTACTACCAAAAAACATACACAAGTGAACAAAACACCTGAGGTGGCTGGGGCCACTGACAGCAGGCCACAGCTCCAGGACAAAGGGAGCCTAAGAGATTTCAAAAAGAGTGCGTCTCAAAGAGGGCCAAAAAGCAGAGTGGGGTTGAGAGAGTGAGCTCCCTGAAACCAGCTTTAATAATGGGCGAGTGGAAAAGGCCACAGCCCAAAACAATTAAAGGCTGATTAACTCCAACCCTATCTACAAGAACAAAACATTAACGCCAATGTGCCTGGCATGTAACCCCACCACCCTTCCATCGCCTGCAGCGGCTGCAGCCGTGCTGTGCAGCGCAGACAGGAGGGTCCCATATGGAGCACCGGGGCGATGCAGTCCATCTGACTGAGCTCACACGGCTCCACTGAACACTAACATCCAGACCCAGCTGGCCAGGCCCGGCTGTGTGTTCATCATTGAGCCCATGAACAGTATACGTAGAGAAACAGACTTTATAAACGAACATGCACAAATATGGTCCCTGTATGTGTTCACAATCACCACTTTAATTATCAATGTCAGTCATGGGAAATAAACCCAGAGGGATTAATCAGACAGACACATTTCACACTGCAGATTGAAGCAGCTTGTTTTATGTGTTTTTTGGTCACACATGTCTGCTTTTCCAATCACAAGAAATAAATAAGCTGCATGAACATCATAAAAGAAACAACAACAAGCAAACAAAAAAAATGGCTAAGTTAAAACGAACAAGATGGGGTCGAGTAACCACAAACAATTCATCTCTCACTGCCTATTACTCCACAGTCTCCCTTATCCCCTCCTATCTGTCTCTCTCACACACATACACACACACACACAAAAAAACATGATCACTGAAAAAGAAAATTGCTTCACAACGTGGAAAACAATTTTAATGAGCCTGGAAGGGTTGTCGAAGAGGAGGTGAGTTACACATGTTTTATGAACACGCACGCACACATTCTTATACAGACACAGTGGATAAAAAACGATTCCTACAAATTGCAGCTCATTAACCAACTTTTAAAGTATAATTGAAATCTGAGTGCGATGACAGGAATAGTTCAGGAGACACAAGCAAGTGTGCGTGTGCATGTGATAATATCAGTGCTGAAAAAATGAATTCAACCACTTCTTTAAAATGAGACAAGCCTCGGAGTGAGTGAGGTAATATGCGTCCACACCCGCCATGTTTACCAAGTTTTCCCGTTGGTGTTTCTAAAAGTGCTTGTTCTGCCTAAACTTCTTCTCCAACACACCAACAGGCAAACGTGTGCGTGGGAGACCGTTCAAAGTCCTTCACGGCAGCATCAGCGGCGCTCAGCCTCATCAAAGCGTGTTATTAGCAGCCGACACTGCAGCGTTAATGCTGACACTCAACGCAAATGACTATAATTACACACCGAGCACAAAGTAAGCTTAAAACAATGAGGAGGCAGCTTCCAACACAACTCGACAACACGGACACCATGTAGAGAGTTGGAGAGAAGAAACATCTCACAACTTTCAGAGACGTCTGAAGAGGACAAAGGTGACCACATGAATCTGAACATGTTGTTTACATGTTTGCATCGTTGAGTGAGAAATGAGTTTATTTAACTCACTCATGTATTTTGTACTTTTCTGAATCCAAGTTCAGCATCATATTTAGATTTTTTTGTTGCAATTTAAGAAAAGTGTGTGTTGCCAAAAAAATAATAAAAACATGTTGGACATGGTGTATATACAGTAAACAGTATACATATTGTATAAATAGAATATCATGGAAAAGTTGTTTAACTTCCATGATTCAATACAAAAAGTTAATTTTTAATAGATGATAAATTCAGGGCCCACAATTTAAACAATTTCAAATGTTTATTGGTTATTTTTACATAATTTGGGCTTCCAGCTCATGAAACCCACAAAAACAGGATTTTAACATTTTTAGAATACTGTGGAGAAATCAGCCCAAATGTTGCAGGGCATGCATGTTTTAAACTGAGTGTGACACACTAACCATCTACTAAACTCAAAGCCCCTGCGCAGGTTTCCCCAGGTGTCATTAAATTGCTTCAGTTTCATTCAATTGTCTCAGTTTGGTTCAACATGGAGAAGACTGCAGACATAACAACTGGCCAGAAGACCATCATTGATCCCTCCATAGGATGGGTAAGCCACAAAAGTTCATAGCTAAGGAGGCTGGCTGTTCACAGAGTGCTGTGTCCAAGCAATGTCAATGGAATTTAGTGGAGGGGCAAAATGTTGCAGGAGAAGATGCACCAGCAAAAGAGATGACCGTGGGCTTCAATGGATTATCAAACAGAGAAGATTCCAGAATCTGGCAGAGATCCAGAAAGAGTGGAATGAGGCGGGGGTCACAGCTTCAAAAACCACCACATTCAGATGCATCCGGGAGATGGACTACAACCGTCGGGTTCCTCAGTCCTCTTTTCCAATGAAAGTAAAGTGTTCCTTTCATTCTGAAATCAAGGTCCAAGGGTTTGGAGGAAGAAGGGTGAGGAACAGAACCCATACTGCTTCAGGTCCAGTGTGAAATATCCACAGTCAGTCATGATTTGGGTGCAATGTCCAGTGCAGGTGTTGGTAAACTCTGCTTTCTTAAATCCAAGGTCACCGCAACAGTCTACCAGAATGTTTTAGAACTTCATGAGTCCTTCAGCTGAGGATCTGTACGGAGATGCAGATTTCATCTTCCAGTAGGACCTGGCCCCTGCCCATGCTGCCAGAAGCACCAAAACCTGGTTTGATGCCCATGCCATCACAGTGCTTGACTGGCCAGCCAACGCGCTGGACCTAAACCCCGTTGAGAATCTATGGGGTATTCTCAAGAGGAACATGAGGAGCACCAGACCCAACAACAAAGAAGAGCTGACAGCATCAAGAAAATCTGGGCTTCCATAACTCCCAGTCAATGCCACAGGCTGATTGCCTCAATGCCACGTTACATTGAGGCAGTGATTAAGGTAAAGGGATTCCCAACCAAGTACATATTGTTTTGAAATTACCATATTTTGATTGATTTGTTGTGATCCTAATTTCTTTCTTTTTTTCCTGCAAAAACTGAGAAGTAGTGTGGACTGATGTCTCCACAGTATTCTAATTTTTTGAAATCCTGTTTTCGTGGGTTTTGTGAGCTAGAAGCCCAAATTATGTAAATATAAACAAATAAATACTTCAAATCATTTAAATTATTGGCCCTGAATCTATCAACTATTAAATGTTAGCTTTTTGAATGGAATTATGGAAGTTAAACAACTTTTCTGT
>JBBPBX010030677.1:8688-35028 GCA_038048925.1 Garcialebias charrua
CCGAATACGCATTTTCATTAACAAAAATCTCAAAGTGCTACAAAGTGCAACAAAAGCAAAAATAAAACAAGTGATAATACAAGTGAAATCAATGATAATATCAACTAAGATCAAAGATAAAATCATGTGGAGGCAGAGTAGGCTCGCTTAAAAAGAAAGGTCTTCAAGTCGATGTTGTACCTCCTTGTTTTCTTAAGGAGGTATTTTCTACAGTTGGCTCCTTTGTCCTAAATTTGATCAATAGCAGCTTGATGTTTAGCGTGGTGCCAAGCAATTTTAGACATGCTGTGGTTCAGCCATTATTGAAAAAACCTGGCCTTGATCCTACCTCTTTGTCCAACTTTAGGCCAATTTCAAAGTTACCTTTTATTTCAAAAATATTGGAAAAAGTTGTTTACACCCAGCTGAAGGACTTTTTGGATGAATTTAAAATTTTGGAGGTCTTCCAGTCTGGTTTTAAAACCTACCATAGCACTGAATCTGCTCTTTTAAGGGTTTTTAATGATATATTTTTATCGCTGGATTCTGGAAACTGTGTTTTACTTGTGCTTTTAGATTTAACAGCTGCTTTTGACACAGTCGACCATGAAATTCTTATCGCCAGATTGGAGCAATGGGTGGGCATCACTGGCTCAGCTCTGCAGTGGTTTAGGTCCTACCTTTCAAATCGAAGTTTCAGTGTGAAGATTGATAATTTTACCTCTGCATCTGCTGCCCTCCCCTGGGGTGTACCCCAGGGATCTATCCTTGGTCCTCTTCTCTTCTCACTTTACCTTCTGCCACTCGGTTCTATTTTCAGAAAGCATGGTGTGCAGTTTCATTTGTATGCGGATGACTGTCAAGTCTATTTTCCTGTAAAACAAAATGGCTCCACGCAGTCTCTTCTGGACTGTCTTGGTGACATTAGAGGGTGGATGGCGCTTAATTTCCTCCATTTTAATGATAAAAAGACAGAGGTTATGGTCTTTAAATCTAGTGCTCCTGACAGTCCCACCACTTTTGATTTTTCCTCTTTGGCCCCATATGAAAAGTCGATTGTGACAAATCTAGGAGTGAAAATTGACCCCTGCCTGAAACTGGACTGTCACATCAACAGCATGGTTAAGTCCTCGTTCTTTCATCTGAGGCGCCTGTCAAAAATCAAGCCCCTCCTTTCTAGACGCCACTTAGAGACAGTAATCCACGCTTTTATTACTTCACGCCTGGATTATTGTAACTCTCTTCTGATTGGAGTAAATAAGGCCTCGCTTTCTCGGTTGCAGCTGGTACAAAATGCTGCTGCACGATTTTTGACTGGTACAGGCAGACGTGAGCACATCACTCCAGTTTTAATGTCCCTTCATTGGCTTCCTAGCCTGGCCCTCGCCTTCCTGCACAGCTCCGCTCAATTCTCATTTCCCTTCACTGCACAGTCTGGGACTTCCCCCATCCACAAGGATTTCTCCGGTAGATTTTTGTTCGGACCAATCAGAGAACAGAATAATAATAATAATAATAATAATGTCTATTCCTGTCATCTGCATATGTTCCCATACACAGACGAAATTCGTCTCTGCATTTAACCCAACCACCTACCAGGTGGTGCAGTGAGCAGCCCGAAAGCGCCCGGAGAGCTGGAGAAATAGGTGTGCACTCAATAGACACCCCAAGCTGGGAAGGCGGAGTTTTGAACGACGTCGACTGACGTCGTCATTCAAAATGGCTGCCGCCACGAAGGAATTTTCAATAAAACAAGGTAAAAAACTATTATTTCTCTGCTGAGAAAAATATATTTCTTAGCTGACGTTATATCAGAAGTGTTCCTGAGCAATCAGAGAGCAGAAGGCGGAGTTTTGAACGATGTCGACTGACGTCGTCATTCAAAATGGCTGCCGCCACGAAGGAATTTTCAATAAAACAAGGTAAAAAACTATTATTTCTCTGCTGATAAAAAATATATTTCTTAGCTGACGTTATATCAGAAGTGTTCCTGAGCTTAACAGTTCCTAAATCAATTCAC
This sequence comes from Garcialebias charrua, assembly GCA_038048925.1. Taxonomy (NCBI): domain Eukaryota; kingdom Metazoa; phylum Chordata; class Actinopteri; order Cyprinodontiformes; family Rivulidae; genus Garcialebias; species Garcialebias charrua. The sequence continues at coordinate 10,688 of JBBPBX010030677.1, forward strand.
GAAATGGTCAAATCTGCTGGATTTAAATAGTTTCGGTTTGACATTTTCCAAACAGCCTCGGGTGCGCTACGAAAATAAATGATAAAAAATCGAATTTTATCTCAAATGTTTCATCCAGGCCAACAGTCAGTAAATTAGAGCCATATAATTACACACTGGTAGCATAAAAAATATCCACCGAGTGGTTTCTGAGCTATTTATCTGAATAGCCTGGACCTCGCCAGGCTAAACTAACAAAACTCCGCCTTCTGTTCTCTGATTGGTCCATTCAAAAATCTCCAGGAGAAATCGTTTCTCTATGGAGAAAGTCCAGACCCTAGTCTGAAGCGAAGTGAAGGACAGGGTGTGGTTTTAACCAGGCTATTGGCTTCCTGTCCAGTTTCGAATCCATTTTAAAGTTTTATTGTTTGTTTTTAAGTCTTTGAATGGTTTTAGTCCCTCTTATCAGTCTGAACTGCTTCATGTGCCATCACGTGCTCTTAGATCCGCTGACCAGATGCTTTTAGCAGTCCCGAAAACCTTCTATAAGACCAGAGGAGACAGAGCATTTTCAGCTCTGGCTCCTAAATTGTGGAACGAGCTGCCACTGAAGGTCAGGCAGGCCTCATCAATCTCTGTTTTTAAAACTTGTTTAAAAACACATCTGTTTTCATTGGCTTTTAAACCAGAGTGAGTTCAAAGTCAAAGTCAAAGTCAACTTTATTGTCAGAACTGCAATATGTACAGGACATACACAGGACCGAAATTGCATTTCTCTCAGTCCCTCGGTGCAACAGTAACCATCTAAACACTAAACACTAAAACATTTAATACACATAAGCATAAAATAGTAAAAAAGTGTAACACTGTCCTGAGTTTTTTCATAATAGTATAAAAGTATGAAAATTAACACCAACACTGAAACACCAAACACCCCTAAAACACCAAACACCCAATGAACATAAGCATAAAATGAAATAATAAAAGTGTAATACTGTCCTGAGTTTTTGCATAGTAGTATAAAAAGTATAAAAAGTATATCTATAAAATAAACTGAAGGTTCTAGCATTGACATTTGCAAAGAGTGGCACAGCAGCATATAAGTTAATGTACACAGTATATGTATGAGGTAGTTGATGTTGGTATAGAGGCAAAGTGGCATATGCAGTGAGGCACATAAGGCACATTTGGCATCCTTAGATAAGGCTAGTCAGAGAATGCTGTATATGTATCTGCAGTAGTGTAGATAAAAGTAGTGTAAATGTAAACAGTAGTAATAAATGTAAACAGTAGTAATAAATGTAAACAGTAGTAATAAATGTAAACAGTAGTAATAAATGTAAACAGTAGTAATAAATGTAAACAGTATTAATAAATGTAAACAGTGAATGTAAACAGTAGTATGACTATAGGCAGTAATGTAATACAAACATTAGTGCAAATATGAGAAGTAGTGCAAACTGAATGAGCACATGACCGAGAGTTTAGTGAATAACCCGTTTGATGACACAGAGTCCAGTGTTAAAATCTTTGTGTTGAGTGGTAATGTGTGAGAAAGTTTTTTGTGTTAAGGCAGTTCAAATGGGAGGGGAGGCAGAGCAGGCAGAGTGTTTAGCATTCTGACTGCCTGATGAACAGAGCTGTCTCTCAGTCTGCTGGTTCGAGCCTGGAGACTCCTCAGTCTCCTCCCTGATGGCAGCAGTCTAAAGCGGCTGTGTAGTGGGTGTGTGGGATCACCTGCCATGCAGTGGGCTTTCCGAGTGAGGCGTTTGCTGTGTAAGTCCTGCAGTGAGGGCAAGGAGGTGCCGACGATCTTCTCAGCTGCTTTCACGATGCGCTGGAGGCTCTTGCGGCAGGATGCAGTGCATGCACCAAACCACACAGTGATGCAGCTGGTCAGGACACTTTCTATGGCACCTCTGTAGAAGGTGCACATGATGGAGGTTGAAGCTCCAGCCCTTTTCAGCTTGCGGAGAAAGTAGAGGCGCTGGTGAGCCTTCTTGGCCAGTGCTGCAGTGTTCCTGCTCCAGGACAGGTCCTTTGAGACGTGCACTCCCAGGAACTTGGTGCTGTCTACTCTCTCCACTGCGGTGCTGTTGATGGTCAGAGGGGCATGTTGTGCATCCCTCTTCCTGAAGTCCACGACAATCTCCTTTGTCTTCTCCACGTTGAGAGTGAGATTGTTGTGTCCGCACCACAAGGCCAGGCGGCTCACCTCGTTCCTGTAGTCCGTCTCATCGTTGTTGCTGATGAGACCCACCACTGTTGTGTCGTCCGCAAACTTGATGAAGTGGTTGGAAGTGAAGTGGTTCACATCTCTGTTTTAATGTTGTATTATTTTACTTGTGATGTTCTGATTATTTATATGATTGTTTTTATTGTTTTGTGTTTTGTTTTTGTTTTGTACAGCACTTCGGACGGCTGATGCTGTATTTTTAAGTGCTTTATAAATAAACTGGTATGGTATGGTTTTTAAAGTCAACCAGTGACTGTGGAGCTCTCAGGTAGTCAGGGAGGGAGTTCCACAGGCGGGGGGCAGCCCACACTGAATGCCCGGTCTCCCATGGTCCTTAATTTGGTTCGTGGAATGTGAAGGAGATTACTGTTCTGTGATCGTAGAGACCGGGTGGATGAATATGGAACAAGAATGTCCTTTAGATAATCTGGTGAAGTTCCGTGTAAGCATTGATGTGTAATGAGAGCAGTTTTGTACTGAATTCTGTAGGTGACAGGAAGCCAATGGAGGTTATGGAGAATGGGCGTAATATGTTCAAATTTACGAACTCTCAATAAAATCCTTGCTGCACTGTTTTGAATATATTGAAGCTTCTGAAGGTTTTTACCAGGGATTCCAATAAACAGGGAGTTGCAGTAGTCGAGCCTGGAGGAGACAAAAGCATGGACGAGCTTCTCAGCATCAGAAAAAGTTAGAGATGGGCGAAGTCTGGAGATGTTTCGAAGATGGAAGAAGCAGGTTTTAAACAGATGCTTAATGTGATTTTCAAATGTAAGATGAGAGTCCATTTTTATTCCAAGATTTGTAACAGAGGTGGAGAGGGGGATGTCTTGACCAGAGAAGGAGATTGTTGTTAAAGTTGATGTTTGTATCTGGTGAGGGGTGCCAATCAGTATGGCCTCAGTCTTGGAGCAGTTTAATTGAAGAAAGTTCTGATTCATCCATGCCTTTATTTCCTCCAGGCAGGTAGAGAGAACAGTGAGTGAAGATGAAGATGGGGATGATGAGGATGCTCCAGTCCTGATGTAAAGCTGTGTATCGTCGGCATAGCAGTGAAAAGAAATGTTGAACTGATTAATAATTTGACCTAAAGCAGCATGTAAAGGGAAAACAGCAGGGGCCCCAGAACTGACCCCTGAGGGACACCAGATATGCATCCGTTCAGGGCCTGCTCGGCCTCCAATGCAACATTTAAATTAAACATTTAGTGATTCCTGGGTTCCTCCAGGTGAGTCTTCATACCTGTTGTGGTGTTGGAGCTTGTTGGAGGCTTCCAGCTGATGTGCAGCAGTCTGTGCTGACGAGCTGTCTCTTCGGTTGTTTCTTTACATCCGGGTAGTTTGTCTGAACTTTGCCGCTCGCTGATGAACTCTCTGAGATGCTGAAGTGAAGACATTGTTCCTGAAACCACTCAAAGATTCACATCAAACACAACAACTGACCCATCTTCACTTGGATCAACACCACAGTGAAGCTAAAGCTGCTAGCAGGCTAGCACTGTTTCTGTCTTTACTTCCGCCGGAAGTTCTGAGGCAGTTTGGATCATTTAGTTGCATCACCGCCACCTGCTGGTAACACCTGTTCACTGCAGGCTGCATACAGATGGATGGATGGATGGATGGATGGATGGATGGATGGATGGATGGATGGATGGATGGATGGATGGATAGATAGATAGATAGATAGATAGATAGATAGATAGATAGATAGATAGATAGATAGATAGATAGATAGATAGATAGATAGATAGATAGATAGATAGATAGATAGATAGATAGATAGATAGATAGATAGATAGATAGATAGATAGATAGATAGATAGATAGATAGATAGATAGATAGATAGATAGATAGATAGATAGAACCTTTATTTATACAGGCTAGCCTCGTTGAGCCACGGGGACTCATTTACAAGAGGGACTTGTCTCCCTCACACCCAGGGTCAATTTAGAGTCACCAATCAGTCTAACATGCATGTTTTTGGACTGTGGGAGGAAACCGGAGCACCCGGAGAAAACCCACACATGCACGGAGAGAACATGCAAACTCATAAATGCTCCTGGCCAGGATTTGAACTGTTGACCTGCCTGCTGAGAGGCAACAGCTCTACCAGTTGTGCCACCATCACCAGATAGATAGATAGATAGATAGATAGATAGATAGATAGATAGATAGATAGATAGATAGATAGATAGATAGATAGATAGATAGATAGATAGATAGATAGATAGATAGATAGATAGATAGATAGATAGCAAAGTAAAACAGAAGTGTAAAAAATGTGGAGAAGATCACAGGATAGAAGAATGTAGAGAAGAAAAGGAGATGTTGTGTGACGTGAGAAAAACAGCAAAAGAAATCCATCAGCTCAAACTGACTAAAAACAACATATGCAGAGGCAGTCAGAAGTGTAAGAGGACAAAAGTCAAGAGAGACAGGATAGAGAGAAAAAAGAAGAGACAGGACAGAGAAACAAAACCCACAGCAAAGTAAACTGCAGACAGAGGAAAACATGTCAGTCGAAAACCTAAAACTACCGTATTTCCGGTCTTTAAGTCGCACCTTTTTGCCTAATTTGCATGCCCTGCGACTAATAGAGAGGTGAGACGTGTTTATGGATTTTCCCCCGAATTTTTAGACCAATTTTTTGGCTCAGATATGACTGTTTTTCATTTTGGCAAAAAAAAAAAAGGTGCAGTACCACTTTCGGCCGCTAGGGTACACCGACCGTTCCCACCTCATTCATTCATTCAACCTTTATTTATAAAGGCTAGCCTCGTTGAGCCACACAGGGACTCATGTGCAAAGAGAACAACCTTCACATGAATGTGAAGAAGACGAAGGAGATGATTGTGGACTTCAGAAGGAACAAACACACCCACACCCCACTGTACATAGGTGGATCTGCGGTGGAGGTGGTCTCCAGCTACAAGTACCTGGGTGTACACTTTTTATTTTTTTTTATTTTTATTTTTTATTCCATTTATAGATGGCCTCCCTTCACACCTTATAGCCATCCTCTCACTCCAATATGTATTTTTTTTTAATAGAGAGAAAGAAAGAAAAGAGAAAGTGAGACAACAAAACAACAATTGTCCACAGAAAGAGCACAAGGCAAACACACCAAACCTCCGTCCACAATCCTGCAAAGCACATGACAGAACACAACAACGAAACATACAAGCATAAAGACTGATAATATTCATGACCTTGCAAAAGATTTCTATAAATACACATACCCATACCTACAAATATATATACAATATACATACATATATACTTATATTCATTTATATACCCATCTACATACATCTACTATACATCCCTGCATCCATTTGTGTGTGGTTGTGAGCATGCATAAGTGAATAAGGTTCCTCCAATAGAACATTTAGTAGCGACTGTGAAGCATCAGAGACCCGTCCCCCCAAAGCCCGAGACAGACGAAGGGGCGATCAAAGCCCAAGACCCCAGGAAGGACCCCGAGCCCAGAGTCCCCAGGACCACCCGAACAGGACGAGCCACTCGTCCACTCCCCAGATCCGACCTGGGTGTACACTTGAATGATAACCTCAGCTGGAGCAACAACACCACCAGCCTGATCAAGAAAGGTCATCAGAGACTCTACTTCCTCAGACGGCTGAGACGAGCTGGTCTGAGCAGCCCAGTCCTCACCTCGTTCTACAGGTGTGCAGTGGAGAGCGTCCTGTGCTCCAGCATCAACGTGTGGCATGGAGGCTGCACAGTTGAAGAGAGGAAAGCTCTGCAGAGAGTGGTGAAGGCTGCACAGAAGTCTGTTGGAGTCAGTCTCCCCACCATCACAGACATTTACACCTCCAGATGCAGGAAAAGAGCCACCTGCATCATGAAAGACCTCACTCACCCAGCACACTCACTCTTTGCCCCACTCCCCTCGGGACGGAGGTTGAGGAGCATCAAATGTAGAACCACTAGACTGAGGAACAGCTTCTACCCTGAGGCTGTTAGACTCATGAATAAATAAATAATAAGAATAAACACTGCAAAATATCACATCATGCTGATGCTGATCTGTTTCTTGTTGCTGCGTTCATCTGTGACCATCTGCTCATAATGACTCATGTTCGTGCTGCTGTTTATAATGATGTTTTTCTACTACATTAGGGCTTAGTGTATTACTAGCTGATGTCTCTCTTAGTTAATCCTAGATGTTATTATTGTTTTTCTCTTGCATTTGTTGTTGGATGTAACTGGGACCCTGTGTACATAATCTCGTTTTCAACACATGTACTACATGCGGTGCAAATGACAATAAATTCTCTCTGACTCTGACTCTGACTCTGATTTACAAGAGGGACCTGTCTCACTCACACCCAGGGTCAATTTAGAGTTACCAATCAGCCTAACATGCATGTTTTTGGACTATGGGAGGAAACTCACGCATGCACGGGGAGAACATGCAAACTCCACCCAGAAAGACCCCCTCATGTGTCCGAAGAAAGCCTCCACTGGTCGGACACACTCTGTCGCTGCCCGGCCTCCTGCTCTGGATGTATGAACTACTGTTAGCTCAGTGTTTGTTAGCAAAATAGCTCATAAACCACATGGCGGATTTTCTTTAAACTTACAGAAAGTAATTATTTGGTGTTCTTTTACAAACTGTTAGCTGTTGGAATTGTTTGAGATCAAATTAGATTTATTTATAATTTCTTTTCGCAGCGTGCGTGATTGTTTGGAAGACGTCAAAGCGAAACAATTTAGATCCAGCAGATGACCATTACGTGAATTTATTAAGGAACGGTTAAGCTAAGACACATCTTTGCTATAATTACAAATAATTGTTTTTACCGTGTTAATCTTAGTGCATGCTTCTGTGCCTGCCATTTTCAGCAGGGCAAATGACGCGCTGACGCGTCGCGTAGCAGTGACGCATAATAGATGCGACTTAAATAAAGGTGCGACACGATTTTTTCAATTTATTGCCAATAATTGGACAAAGCGACTTATAGAAAGGTGCAAGTTCACAGGCGGAAAATACGGTATTCGTTGCATTTGTCATCGACTGCACTGACAGGCCAAACATAAAACAGAGAACGTTAAAATCATCGTCAGAGGAGCTGAAACGTTTTTGAGGTTCAAAGAGGGTTCTTTGTGAGCTCTGATTGTGTTCAATTGTGTTCTGTTGCTAGAGACATTGTTGGACATTAAAAATTAACCTTTTGGACTGGACTTGGTCAAACCATGGTTGGGCTGAAAACAAGAAACTGACTCTACAAATAGCAGCCTCACAGAAATCCACCGGATGGACAAGGGATGTGACTGGCTGTGAATGAAACGGTCTTGCAGGATCTGTTGACATCAGTTAAGGGTTCAGGATGAGATGGAGCCCCTAATATTATGTGTCGACATTAAAAATAAATACAGTTTTCTAACCTCATACAGAGGGAATAACTGAAATGTTGAGTGCAGGTGAGTAATGCCATTCTGTCTTACTTTTGTTGATTTTATTATTTTTACTCATTAGAACTGAGAAAGCGAGAGGGTTCTGTCTGAGGAGAGCTCTTCTCTTAGTTCTTTGAATTCTTTTGAACTGATGACACCCAGGATGCTGATGACGTTAAGGTCATCATCACAGGGGCGGGAGGTGATGCTGGTGCTTTCACACCGGATTGGACTGTTTGCCCTGGGAAAGTTTTCCACCACATGCATGAAGCATCCTAGCTTGCAAGAGAGGGTTATTGAAGTGATTTAAAAAAAACTAAACCGGGGGNTGATGGAGATGTGAAAGGTCACAGATGATTTTCACTTATTAATGTCAAATGTATATAAACCATGTGTGTGTTGAGGTGTTTTGTCTGGACAGAGTGCTGCTGAAGGATGCAGTCTTTCCCCTGATAAAACTCAAGGCCAGCTGGAAGGCAGCGCCTCATTTTGAAGACACTTCTTTATGCTCTCTTTGAGCAGACTTGGAGACAAAGTGACATGTGAACATCTTGCCTGCTTGTATTTCAACTCTGTCCCATCTTGCAAGATTAAACTTGATGAGAAAATATCTTCTCCTCTCCTGTGACATATTTAATGAATGAGCTATTAAAGGATAAAATTAACTTTTCTTAACACTGTGACCCAATAATGTTGGTGGCGTGAACCTTCCAAATGAGAATTCTGTCCATGTAATCCTGTGAGTTTGTTATCTCAGTGTCCTGAGGTCTCCCACAGCTGTTTGGTGCTAAACTGAGCTGTCAGCTCTTCACTTGGTTCAGAAAATTAAATAAAGTCCTTATTCTCGGGATTCGGCACCAAAATGTTACAGTGAAAATTTTCTGAATCATAACGGAGGCTCAGATGTTTTTGATGAATATTTTGTTCAGTTTTTATTGAACAACAACAACAAAGAACAGGAAAAAACGATTGTATCCTAGCAACAACAAAAGGCAGCAAGAGAACCAGACCCTTCTTCTTCTTCTTCTTCTTTGATTTTTATTGGCGGTTGGCAAGAACCAGATCCTGTTAAGCTTTCTTCAAAATAAAACACTTCCTCTTTCCAAAATAAATCATGCTTTACATTTAAATATGTTTCACTTCACCCTTTTGTAATTATGTACAATCATGTTAAATTCAATAAATTATAATAACCATAATAATAATAATAATGAATGTAATTGGTAACGCACTTTTCATTAACAAAAATCACAAAGTGCAACTAAAATCAATGATCAAATAAAAACAAGTGATAAAATCAAGTAAAATCAATGATAAAACAACAAAAATCAATAAAAATTTTTTTTTTTTTTTTTTTTTTTTTCGGCTTTTCCCTGCGTTAGGGGTCACCACAGCGATCTAGTCGCACGAAGATTTGGCAGTTGTTTTTACGCCGGATGCCCTTCCTGACACAATAATAAAATATATTAAAATTAATGATAATATCAAATAAGATCAAAGATAAAATCATGAGGAGGCAGAATAGGCTCGTTTAAAATGAAAAGTCTTTAAGCCTTGTTTAAAGTCAACCAGTGACTGTGGAGCTCTCAGATAGTCAGGGAGGGAGTTCCACAGGCGGGGGGCAGCCACACAGAATGCCCGGTCTCCCATGGTCCTTAATTTGGTTCGTGGAATGTGAAGTTGTAAGGATGTGGCTCCCTCTGGTGGTCGTCTCCTTTCGCTCACGACCTTTCGCCCATCACCTTGTCTTGCATGTTGTCTGTCTCAGGTGTGTATGATTTAGGTAATTAGTCTGTGTATATAAGTTTGCATTTGTGTGCATGTCTTGGTCGGGCCATTCGTCTTCCTACCCTGGTGTGTCGTGTCTTTGCAGCTCCTTGGTTTTTGTGAGTACAACTCGTCATGTTGAAGTTTTTGTATTAAGCCACAGTTGAGCTTTTGAGTTTTTGTTATTAAAGTATTTTTGACTTTTTCCTCGTGTCTCTGAGTGTCCGTCTGCACCAATTGGACTCACCCCCTCCCACACCACGCTGGATCATAACAGAAGTAAATTACTGTTCTGTGATCGTAGAGACCAGGTGGATGAATATGGGGCAAGAATGTCCTTCAGATAGTCAGGTGAAGTGCCGTGTAAGCATTGATGTGTAATGAGAGCAGTTTTGTATTGAATTCTGTAGGTGACAGGAAGCCAATGGAGGTTATGGAGAATGGGTGTAATATGTTCAAATTTACGAACTCTCAATAAAATCCTTGCTGCACTGTTTTGAATATATTGAAGTTTCTGAAGGTTTTACCAATAAACAGGGAGTTGCAGTAGTCGAGCCTGGAGGAGACAAAGGCATGGACGAGTTTCTCAGCATCAGAAAAAGTTCAGAGATGGGCGAAGTCTGGAGATGTTTCGAAGATGGAAGAAGCAGGTTTTAAACAGAAGCTTAATGTGATTTTCAAATGTAAGATGAGAGTCCATTTTTATTCCAAGATTTGTAACAGAGGTGGAGAGGGGGATGTCTTGTCCAGAAAAGGAAATTGTTGTTATAGTTGATGTTTGTACCTGGTGAGGGGTGCCAATCAGTATGGCCTCAGTCTTGGAGCAGTTTAATTGAAGAAAGTTCTGATTCATCCATGCCCTTATTTCCTCCAGGCAGGTAGAGAGGGCAGTGAGTGAAGATGGAGATGACAATGGTGATGATGATGATGATCTCCAGTCCTGATGTAAAGCTGTGTGTCGTCGGCATAACAGTGAAAAGAAATGTTGAACTGATTAATAATTTGACCTAAAGGGAAAATAACCATGTAAATTATACTCAACACGTAGCTGTAAATAACATCCTGAGTTAGTGGGGACGCTGTCTGCTCTGTGGTACAGAGTCCTGATGACTCCTAACTTGTGCTCCAGAGGGTGATGGGAGTCAATCTGTAAATACTGGTCTGTGTGAGTGGGTTTATGGTACCCCTCAGTTTGCAAATGTCCTCCATCAGAAACTGAGACCTCACAGTCCAAGAAAGCCAACCTGCCATTTTCTACATCTTCTCGTGTGAACTTGATATATTTATCCACAGAGTTGATGTGATCAGTGAAATGTTGGACTTCCTGAGATTTAATGAGTGAAGAGAAATCCATCATTAAACAGGGGCGGAGCCTCTGTGTCCAATTATCACCCTTTTAAGCCCCCAGTATGCTCCCGCGTACCGGATTAGAGTCAAAGCGTACCCCCACAGGCATGTCCGTGCAAAGCTCAATTTTACGACCACGTACGCGGACTCCGTGTCGCACAATAAACTGCCTGGCGACGGACTGTTTTGTACGCAACACAATTGTACTAAATTCCCCTTCTTCATCCCTGATCTGGCCTTTTTTTATTTTTATCAAGAGGCACGCGATCTCTTCCTCCTCCTCCATTGATGCCATGACTGAAATGGTGAGAAATTAAGTAATTTGTCACAAGCGAATTAAAGTCAGGTCCAGCGTGGCTGCAGGAGGGTCTGGAGATTTCCTGGTGGGCTGGTCTGATGTGTGGGCTGCAGGACCAGTGCTCTCAGTTTTTTTAATTATTTTGTAGAACTTTTTATTAACAACTAAACACAGAACATGGCTGGGGCTGCCAGCTCTCGTTTTTTTCCCCTCAACCTGTCAATCAATCCAGTAGGCGTGTCAGCAAATGACCAATCGGCAACCTCAATTGGTCCCGCAGGTAAACGCCCCTTGTCAGTGGAGCTGCTCTGCAGCCGCTCAGGGTGGACACTCGAGGATGAAGTCTCAACCCTCTGTGGACAGTGCGCACAGTTTCCGCGCGGCTGACAAGACGCGCGAGTATACTGGAGCATTCACAATGCTGTTATTGCTAGTATCATTCAACCCTCTGTGAATAGCAAGCGGCCATTAGAGCACTAGCGATCGGTCATTAGGCTGATGGTCCTTTATCATGTGAACAGCTAGTTTTGGATGTCATCAACAAAATGGTTGTCATTGTGTGTAGTCGCTGGTGGAGCTCGTCCGGTTCTTCCCCTTGGTCGGATCTGGGGAGTGGGCGAGTGGCTCGTCCTGTTCGGGTGGCCCTGGGGACTCTGGGCTCGGGGTCCTTCTTGGGGTCTTGGGCTTTGATCGCCCCTTCATCTGCCTCGGGCCTTGGGGGCGCGGATCTCTGATGCTTCATGGTCGCTATTGAATGTTCAATATTGAATGAGGAACCTTATTCACTTATGCATGTTCACAGCCACACACAAATGGATGCAGGGATGTATATGTAGATATCATATGCATGTAGATGGATATGTGATATGAATGTATATGTATGTATACTGTATACAGTACCGTATATATTTGTAGGTATAGGTATGTTTATTTATGGAAATCTACTGCAAGGTCATGAATATTATTAGTCTTTATGCGTGTGTGTTTCGTTGCTGTGTTCTGTCATGTGCTTTGCAGGATTGCAGACGGAGGTTGGGTGTGTTTGCCTTGTGCACTTTTTGTGGATAATTGCTGTGTTTTGTTTTCTTAATTTCTATCTTTCCTTTCTTTCTATTAAAAAAATTAATAATAATTCATATCGGTGTGAGAGGATGGCTGTAAGGTGAGAAGGGAGGCCATCTACCTGTATAAAAGAAAAAAAAAAGGTTGATCCACAATAAGAAGGTGCTATTTATAAGACTGAGTTTAGTGTAGCTCCTCAGACTGACAAAGTATTTTGGATTAAAGATGAAACATTTCAACAAGTTATTTTTAAATCCATCCAGAGGACCTGCCTTAATTTTGTTAAGATTTTTCTACCTGAATTAGTGAGCATGCATCACTTCTTTTTCTAAGTTTAAAAAAAAATAATGTGATACATTTTTTTTATCTGATCCAGAACAATGTTGCCTTCAGTTTAGAAGGAACAGGGCATCTCAGCTGTGGAAAATGACATCTGAACTGAAACTATAATTGAATGAAACTTTCCCCACATGTATGACCAGAAAGACATGTCTCAACAGGAAGTCTTCATGTGTGTCAACAAGGTACTCTTGAATCTAAAGTTCAATGCACAGTTTGCGCAAAAATATTGGCTTCTTCTCACTTGTGTGAATTCTCATGTGGGTGGACATGCACTTCTTAGTCTTAAAAGTAAAACTCTTCTCACATTCTTTGCAATAATATGGCTTCTCACCAGTGACTTCTCATGTGGGTCAGCATGTAATTTTTATTCTTAAAACAATTCCCACATTCTTTGCAAGGATATTTCTTCAAACAATTGTGAGTTCTCATGTGGCACATGTAAACCTTCCTTCTGAAACTCTCCCCACAATCTTTGCAAGAATATGGCTTCTCACCAGTGACTTCTCATGTGGGTCAACATGCAACTTTTATTCTTAAAACTCTTCCCACATTCTTTGCAAGGATATTTATTCTCACCAGTGTGAGTTCTCATGTGGAGCATGTAATCCTTCCTTCTGAAACTCTCCCCACAATCTTTGCAATAATATGGCTCCTCACCTGTGTGAGTTCTCATGTGGGTCAACATGTAACTTTTATTCTTAAAACTCTTCCCACATTCTTTGCAAGGATATTTATTCTCACCAGTGTGAGTTCTCATGTGGAGCATGCAATCTTTCTTTCTGAAATTCTCCCCACAATCTTTGCAAGAATGTGGCTTCTCACCTGTGTGAATTCTCATGTGGGTTGACATGTAAATTTTATTCTTAAAACTCTTCCCACATTTTTTGCAATAATATGGCTTTTCACCTGTGTTTTTTTAATGTATCTAATCAAATCCCTAGGACTTTTGAAATATTTCCCATTTTTGCATGAACGTGTTTGCTTTCCTTTATGAGTGCTCATATGGAACAACAAAAGCCAGCTACTTTATATATTTGAAAGTTTGATTACATAATTTGCAAGAATAGATCTTTTCCTGCAAGTGACCATTTCTGTGAGGAGTCAATGATGATGAGAAAAACTTGTTACACAACTGTTGTCAGGCTTTGCTTTCCTCTCATCTGTCTGACTGTGTCCTTGTGATGCAGATGACACACAGACTGATTTCCCACAGGTGTTACCAAAGTCAGGTTTCTCACCTTTGTGAATTCTGCCATGATTCTTTAATGAGGACATTTTCTTCAAAGTTTTAACACAAATGTCCCATTTGACAATTTTTTTCCTGGAGTCTACATCACACTGACTCTCAGAGAAGAAGTTTTTACAATCCGACTTCTGCTTCTTTCACAACTCTTCTTTGACTTCAGCTCAGAGTTTGGACTTGGTCCTGGTTCCTCCTGTTTGCTTCTTTCTTCATCTTGGATCTCTTCTACAGGAAAAATGTGAGAGTGGATCTGGTCCATGCTTGGTTCACTGTGGTCACTGTCCTCATCAGTAGGAGTCTCTGTGAAGGTATCCAAGCCCTGTTCCAGAACAAACTGCTCTTCTGTCGTGTAGACATGATGTTGTGGGACTTCTAAAGACACAAAGGAAACATAAAAAACTAAATTTTAGACTCTCAAACAGTCTCTGTGGAAAAACTAGAAGCTGTATCGAAAACATCTTGAACTGCGAGCAGCAGGAGGGTTTCGTGTTTACATGTGTTTGTTTTTAGGTTTCTGATGTCAAGTCATCTTTATTTATTTATTTGTGATGTATGTAGGAGATATAAGTTTAAACAAAACTTTACTTCCTGTTTTGAAAAAAGTTAATTTATTATGGAAGTTTATAGGATAAATAGTGATGCTCAATTTTAGGTTCAGATCAAATTCTGTAAATCACAGATTTAATAATTGTGCATGTGAAGAAAAACAAATGGTATATTTTATGTATAATTTGTATACATTGTCTATAAAAGGTTTTCAACCCTTTGAATATTGTTTTTATCACCGTCATAAATTAACCATGGTCAATGAAAGTTATCCTTTCCTGAAATAATTAAAAAATAAAAATAAATTCTGTGTAACCAGGTGATGCAACAAAAAAAGTTATTTGTCAACATGTTTAAACAAACTTACTGTATTTTGGATTTTCCCTGTAGGAGTGGTCCTGTAGTAACAAAGTAAGGCTAGCAGAGGGCAAATTATTTTTATTTTGGTAAAAAGAGATGTTATATCAGTATATAAAACCGAAAAGAAAAAAAATTAAGTTTTGGAAGAACATGCTAGAAAGACACGGAATGGTTTTCAATATCGCCTGAGGTGATTTGTTTGTTCATCCTCAGGGCCCCGTTACATGGAGACGATCGGTGGAAATGACATTAAAAATCTTTTATTACATACCTGCAAACTCAGAAGGGATGAAAAAGGTGACAAACCTAGGAGCCGACCCCCCCGAAGATTTTGTAATTGTTAACATGTAAATCAAGCGTTCTGTTTCACTCCAAGAAGAAAATTAGGGGAACAGACAACATGCTTCAGGTAAAAGACATTTACTAACAGATCCTAATTTAATGAGGACATACGCCAAAGATGGCGTCAACAAAACATAAACAAACAACAACAGCAGAGAATTTTCCTAACAGTAAAAACTCATTTCTTAAATGTTTTGGCCTGGACAAGAATTTTAAGACCAGTTTCCACTGCTGGGCCATGTTCCTCTTTTGTGCCCATTGGCGTCTGAAGCACTTTTTTCTCTCTGTGCTCTCGGTGGAAGAATAAGCGTCCTCTTCTGCTCTGTCCCCCCGCTTCCCTGCTTTGCTTCCTTGTCTTGTGAACCCTTAAAGAGCCTGTCTTTTTTTCCTGCATACCTTCCTAATTCAAAGGATTTGGTCAGCTGGTTATGGCTGAGTTATGGATCAGTTTCTGAATTTAGGATGAGACTGAGTTCCGGATCAAATGCTGATTTCTGGAACAGTTTCTGACTTATGCATCAGACTCAGAGATCTGGATCAGAATCAGAGTTCTGGGTCAGAATGTGAGTTCTAGACCAGACCCTGAGTTCTGGATGAGACTCTGAGTTCTATATCAGACTTTGAGTTCTGGATCAGAATCTAATTTCTGGCGCTGTGGAGAGCTAATAACGTAAGACGTGCGTCGCTTCGGCTCCTCCGGAACATATGTTTAATATATTCTTTTGCACCTCCTAATATCCTTCCTCTGGAGTAAACTGAACTTTTATTGAAGGAATACGCATACCCGATGCCTAAAGTGTGACGGCCGGAGGTATACATGGGGAAACACGACAGAACGGCTCGCGGCGGAGCCGGGCTCGAGGCTCCGGTGGGGCCTGATGCTAGTGATAGCACGCTGCTAGCCAAGATTCAGGAAATGGTCGACAACCTACACACTGAACTCATCGACAGGTTTGAGATTATGATTTCGGCTTCGATTAAGAAGGAGATTGCGGCTGTTATGACGGAGTTTGGGACTAAGATGGCCTCGGCTGAAGCTAATATCGCAGACTTGGAGCGGGCAGCTAACGAGCATGACGGGAAGCTAACCGCCATGGAGACCCGTATCACCTCGCTAAATACAACAGTGAACACGCTGTCTAAAAAATGTGAGGACTTGGAGGGTTGTTACAGAATAAATAACATTCGCCTCGTGGGTGTTCCAGAGGGCTCAGAGAGCCAGCATCCTACGAAGTTTGTGTCAACGCTGCTTCGAGACCTGCTCGGCCTGGAGGCCGAACCCGCTGTCGACCGGGCCCAGCGCGCCATGCGGACCGGGAGGGCGGAGGGGGGCCTACCACGCCCGCTCATATTTCGAATTGCCCTGTACCAGGAGCGGAATTAGATTTTGCGAAGAGCTCGGGAGTCGTCCCC
Organism: Garcialebias charrua; assembly: GCA_038048925.1. Lineage (NCBI taxonomy): Eukaryota > Metazoa > Chordata > Actinopteri > Cyprinodontiformes > Rivulidae > Garcialebias > Garcialebias charrua. Next base: position 27,041 of record JBBPBX010030677.1, read on the forward strand.
TTTAATCTTTGAGGGGAAACGTGTTTTCATCTTCCCGGACTACCCGCCCGCGGTGGCTAAAAAGCGCTCGACGTTCATGGCGGTGAAGAAGGAGCTGCACTCATGCCCTGGAGTCAAATTTGGTCTTCTCTATTCTGCTATACTGTGAATTACACTCCCAGGTGGCCAGGTTCACAAATTCGAGGATCCAGTTTTGGCTGCAGACTTCATCAAAACGAACCTTAAAAATGTGGTCGACCCAGCCATGTTGTAGCTCCGGACCGGAGGTATAGCTATGGTGTGATTATCCGATCACATTGTGACTTTAGAGATCTCTGGGCCCAGTACCGAAGACAACATGATAGATTATGTTATTGTTTACACGACTCTGGACGTTGCAATTACAGTCTAAAGTGCTCTGGTTCTGTAGTGGTGCCTTCGTGAGTTATGCATGCACAATGTGAACACAATTTCTATCTCAGACGCTTATCATTCCTCCTCTTTTTTATTCTTGTTTATTCTTGTTTTTATTTCTCACAAACAGACAGTTAATTTGCTATTTCTAACTTATGTTTCTGATAAACTTTCCAGCTGACTTATGGGTTTGCTTGTATTTTAGTTTCTTCTCATGGTGTATAAAATATGATTCTGGTTTTATGACTCCAAAAATTTGTCAGGTTTCCCCATTTTTTTATTATTATTATTATTTATTATTAATATTATTATTGTTACTATTATTATTATTATTACTTTTTTTCATAAACAGACAGTTAATTTGCTATTTCTTACTTATGTTTTTGATATTATTCTAGCTGACTTCTATGGGTCTGCTTGTATTTTAGTTTTTTCTCATGGCATGTAAAATAGGATTTTGGTTTTATGACTCCAAAAGTTGTCAGGTTTCCCCAGGTGTTTTTTTTCCCCCTTCTCTTCTTCTTGGGGTGCTTTTGATTTTACACACGGTTATCTACATCATGTTCCAGGAGAGAGCGTTAGTGGCTAACACTGCTCTCGCTATTCCTCCTTTCAGTCCTTATTGGACTGTGTGCTAGTTTCTCTTTTGATGTTTTTTTGTGGGGTCTCGCGCGTCCCGTTTGGGGGGATGCCTCTGCGAGGGGGTTGGTTTGCATGGATAGGTACATTTAAAATCTATTTTTATTTACCTTTTTTTTCTTTTTCTTCTCTCCCCCCCCCCTCTTTTTCAGGTGACCGAAGGCAGTCCTGTCTGTTCCTCTCTTCTTCCTGCTCCGTACTGACCTATGGCTGATTCTCATTCAACTCCTGCTGCAGTGGTAGGACAAGAGATTTGTTTTGGCTTTAATTGCAGGGGGCTCAACAATCCTCAGAAGCGTAGTAAGGTGTTACATCATATGCGACGTTTGGGGACACACATAGCGTTCCTACAGGAGACGCACCTTAGGAATAGGGATCACCTGAAAATGAAACTTAGCTGGTCTGGCCATGTATTCCATTCCTCCTTCAACACTAAGTCTAGAGGAGTAGCTATTCTTATTAATAAATCAATCCCTTATGTACACTCTCAAACTATTTCCGTCATCATCATGGGCACTATCTACAATATTCCGGTAGCTTTGGTCAATATTTATGCCCCCAATTGTGATACTTCCTGATATTTCCTCTTATAGTCTTATAATGGGAGGCAACTTCAACTGCTGGCTTAATCCCCAATTGGACCGTTCATCTACTAACACAGTCACACTCTCACGCTCTTCTAAGGTTATTAACGCCTTTATGTCAGAGTTTAGTGTGCATGACGCCTGGCGGTTCCTGCACCCCTCTCAAAAAGTTTTCTCCTCCTTCTCCCCTGTCCACCACACCTTTACTCGTATTGACTTTTTCCTGGTTGATGACAGACTGCTGTCCTGTCTCACTGGATGCAGATATGATGTCATTGTTCTATCAGATCACGCCTCGGTTACTATAAGTATCAGATTTGGCTCTCATCCGGTTGAACGAACACTGTGGAGGCTCAACACCCGTTTATTAGCTGATGACAGGTTTGTATCTTTTGTGGCGAAACAAATAGATCTCTTTTTAGAAACCAACAGGAGTCCCGAGATATCAGCTTCATTGCTCTGGGAGAAACTTAAAGCCTTTATTAGAGGAGAAATGATTTCCTATGCCAAACATGAAAATAAACTACGAAAAGAGAAAATTGAAGTTCTAACGTGCCAAATATCCCAAATCGATAATTTATATGCAATATCCCCCTCCCCTGTTTTGTACAAGGACCGACTCATGATACAAGCGGAGTTTGATGTACTTATGACTCAACACACTACCGAGATGTTGCTTCAGTCCGGTGCCCAATTTTACGAACATGGGGATAAAGCTGGCAAACTCCTTGCTCATCAGATTCGTCGTCGGTCAGCCTCCCGCCACATTTCTCTGATTCAAACGGATCAAGGAATCAAGGAAACCCGACAGAAGTTAACATGGCTTTTAAAGATTTTTATAAAACATATTCTTCAGAATGTTCCCCTTCTATAGCTGACTAGGAGGAGTTCTTTGACAGCTTGGAGATACCTGCCATTGGTCGGGATGTGGCTGACAATCTTGAGAGGCCCATTGTGGTCTCCGAACTTTCTAAAGCAGTCATGGCTCTGCAAGGGGAGAAATGCCCTGGCCGGGATGGGTTTCCCTGTGAATTTTACAAAACATTTTGGGACAAGATTTCCTCTCTGCTCCTGGAGGTATACAACGAGTCTATAGCCTCTGGGCATCTTCCTCAGACCCTTAATCAGGCAGTTATCACCTTATTGGCAAAAAAGGCAAGGATCCCCTACTCCGCTCCTCTTATCGTCCGATAAGTTTACTTAAAGACCGTGTAAAGTGAATTTCAACATTTTCTTCAATAAACATTATAAATGTCGTAATTGTAATCTTGTAAATGAGTAAAAAGTCTCAAAATTGTAGCTCAATTAATTTTGGAGTTATAGATCAAACTGTGTATAAACACATTTCTCTTTCAGGATTTTTTAGGCGTGGTTTAAATGTGACCGCGTTTCGTCACGCGGTCACAAGCCCCACCCCCTGCAGCTCCAGCCGTTATAAATGCGTTCTTCGGTGGAGCCGTTCACTCGCTACCGACCGTCTCCCTCCAGTACTGGCGTGCTGCTGGAGCGACCACATGCCACCTGCACCTCCGCGCACCTCCGCCCCCCCCCCCCGCGCGCGCGCGCTGTGTGGCGATCAGACCCCGCATGCATGTGACCGGGTCGCGCGCGCGCGCGTGTGTGTGTGAGTGAGAGGCGATCATCATCAGACCCCGCATGCATGTGACCGGGTCGCGCGCGCGCGCGCGTGTGTGTGTGTGTGTGTGTGAGTGAGTGAGAGGCGATCAGTCGCGCGCGCGCGTGTGTGTGTGTGTGTCGATCAGACCCCGCATGCGATGTGACCGGTTCGGACCGCGAGTCCGCTCATCTTCTAAAATAGCGCTGATTATAACAGCGGAGTTATGTGTCCTCAACTTTAAAAACATAACCAGAGTTGTTAGTGCACTAAAAACAGCGTAACTCTTGGAAAAAGGAGCTGCTGGAAGCCAGAACTCAGATAAAAACAGAGCAGGTGATCTCTGCTTCCCCCGTATGCCTCCCCACACAGCTCAGCTCTGAAGGGGGCTGGACATGGCGCAGTACAGCGCTGAAATCACGCCCATGTGCGACACGCCCCCAGCGTTCTAGAGCAAGGCAAAATCAATTTTTTTCATGATTTTTGAGACTTAATTTTATAAGGAAATCAATGTTTTTAATCAGTCAGATTTATATGGGTGATTAATAACACATATTTATGCCGTGTGACAAAATAAAAACACAAATTTAATTTCACTTTACACGGTCTTTAATATAGATTTTAAACTTCTGGCAAAGACATTGGCGCTGAGACTGGAAACAGTGCTTCCCAGTGTGGTTGGAATGGACCAGACCGGTTTTGTACGGAATAGGAATTCCTTCTCTAATGTAAGGCAGCTTTTTAATGTGATATATAGTCCTCCTTCTGATAATACTCAGGAAGTTGTAATCTCTTTGGATGCTGAGAAGGCCTTCGATAGAGTCGAATGGTCATACTTATTCTACGCAATTAAGAAATTCGGTTTTGGGGAGAACATTTTGGCCTGGATTAAGCTGTTATATTCTGACCCGTGTGCATCTATTAGGACAAACAACAATCATTCCGATTACTTCCGTCTCAATCGCTCTACACGACAGGGCTGCCCTTTGAACCCGCTACTATTTGCCTTGGCAATTGAACCCCTGGCAATAGCATTTAGAGGTAACACGAACATTGTAGGTGTGGGAAGGAACGGCATGGAAACTAAGATATTTCTATATGCAGATGATCTCCTTTTATACATCTCCAATCTGGATGTCTCCATTCCGGCAGCACTTGCTACACTTGATAAATTTGGGCAGTTGTCAGGGTATAACCTAAACCTTAATAAGAGCGAACTATTTCCAATTAATGCATTAGCTAAGAATTACCCATTACACACACTACCCTTTAAGGTTGTAGATCACAAATTTATTTATCTAGGAATCAAGGTTACATTCAAACACAGGGACCTCTTTAAAGCCAACTTCTCCCCTTTAATAACACATATTAAGGAGGACTTCGACCACTGGTCGGTGCTGGGTCTCTCGTTGGCGGCCAGGGTAAATACGATTAAAATGAACATTCTACCACGCTTCTCCTATCTATTTCAATGCAATGTTATATTATTTATAGATGATTATTGTTTGAATTAATTGTTTGAATTGATTGTTTGAATTGATTTTGTTTTAAGAAGGAGCAGATATGATACAATATTTTTCTTCTGCTACCTTTCATTTTATATCTTGTTTTTTTCCCCTTTCATATGTCTGTAAATTGTCTTTTTGTTTAAAAAAAACTCACAATTTCAAAGGTTCAACTAACATTTATTTTATTTTATTTATTCATTTTATAATTTTATAATACATTAATGTGTCCTGTTCAGCATCTTTGCCATCTTTTTATTGTCTCTTGGACCCCACCAACGCACGAGACTAATCTTCTGTTCTGTTGCGATCCCGGGTGGGGTCTCGCAGACCCCAACAGCGTGTTTGTGCGTGCGCGCGTGTGTGTTCGTGTGTGCGAGAGAGAGGGGGGGTGGGAGGGGGGTTCTCATGGTGTGATCACACCGAACAGCTTTTCAGCAGCAGGAGCGTCCAGTTTACATGCAAAGTCAATGGGGGACGCGCTTCCAGCCACATCTTGGCGTCGGGCGTCACGTCGCGTGCGTGTTGAGCGTGCTGGAAAGCATTTTCCGTGCACGAGAACCGGCTTCATGCCTGGTCCCCACTGCACAACTCGAAACGCGCCTGCCGTCCCCTTTTGGCCGCTTGTCACGGTCCCACTGAGCCACTGAAGACCGTCTGATGACGCGCACTAGGGGGTGGCAGAGGGAGGGGTCTCTAGCTCGTTTTCCGGGTTCAGTTGTTGTGTTAACTGCACCTCCGACGGTCTTTGATGAGATTAAAACGTTTTTTTATGTTTGGGGTGATCTACACTGGAGAGAACAGCAGCCTGTCAGCAGCAACTGTAAAAATGTCACGTTTCTTACCGGAGTTTGGTTCCAAATCATGGAGGCTCGATCCGGTAAGTTTAAAAAGTCCAAAAAAAGTCCCGTTGTGGTTGTGTAATCAGATAGCAGAGGCTCCCCCGACTGTTTGCTGGACGCGTCGAGCCACCAGAGATCGAATTTTATGGCGTTGGCAGTTCGACGCCTAGGTTGATTTGGACGCGCGCGTGCGTGGAAAAGGAACTGCAGGCTGCCGCCGCGCCGCTTCGATCACTCGAATCGCGCCGCTTCCCGTTTCGCCGTGACTCCACGCGTCTCCTCATAGACTTTGAATGTAAACCGGCCGCTTCAGCCGCCCGACATCGGGGCAGTGGGTACCAGGCATCAGCCTCCAAACCGCGCATTCAACATGCTGAAGATTTCGCGGTTCAAACTTTCAAACGCCGCTCAACTCTACCTGATTGGTTGGTGTGTCAACCAATCAGGGAGAGTCGGGGGAGAGAGGGGGAGAAGAGAGGGGGAGAAGAGAGGAGGAGAAGAGAGGGGGAGAGTCCCTATGTGACGCGGAAACGAGGGGGCGCGCGCACTATGTGACGTATTGTTTGTGGGACACAGAAAAGACCCGCGAGGTCGTGTACTATGGAAGAGAAACTCATTGTAGCTGTGTGTTCGCGACAAGTCCTTCACGACCAGTCAAGTCTGCTCCACAGAGACGGAAATAAAAAGCTCCTCGCCTGGCGGAGTGCGCAGGACTCTGTATACGGTAAGCTCCTCCCACACACCCGCAGCAGTTTCGCGTTCTGGTCCAAGTAGGTCTGGACACCAAGTGCGTCCACTTGCGTGCGTGACGAGCTTTTTGGAGGTTGAAACGCTGTTCGGTGTGATCGCACCATCACACGTCCCCGGCTCCGTCTTCCGTCCGCGACAACCTAGCGGGATGGCCTGGATATCAGCGGTGATACGTCCTGATCCAACTTTCTCCATGTCCCAAGATAACTGTTAGTTTGTTCTAGACATTGATTACGGTGACATTCTCTACATGAATGCTCCTACAAGCACCCTGCGGATGTTGTCTATCATGGTGCACTAAGATTCATAACTGGTTGTGATTATCGTACCCACCACTGCACCCTGTATTCACTGGTTAACTGGACATCATTAACCTCACGCAGACTCTTCCACTGGTACATTTTCATCTTTAAATCACTTCTTGGTCTGCTGCCCTCATACATGTCTTTGCGTGAGTGCAGCTACAGCGTGCGCTCTCAGGACATGATTACCTGCAGTGTTCCGTCAGTGAGGACTGAACTTGGAAAAAGGGCCTTCTCCTACTCTGCTCCTGCTTCATGGAATATCTTACAAAAAGATCTGAAGCTCTCGACCTTGACTTCTCTAAATGGTTTTCAGAATCTGTTGGAATCCTGGCAAAAACCAATGCAGATTTGTTCCTGTCTTTGATTTTATACGTCTACCTTATAATGTTTTGCTAGTTTTTTGATACTTTGTTAAAAAAAAAAAACTTTTTGTTTTTTTTTCTCTCTTTTGTTTTCTATTGTTTATTGTTTGTTTGTTTATTGTTTAAGGAAATTCTATCACTGCTGTTCATTGTTCTTTAGTTTTAGCAGGTCGCTTTCGTAAATGAGCCCATGAGGTTCAAAAGATTTACCTGACTAAATAAAGGTTGAATGAATGAATGAATTCTGGTGAGTGTCTAGATACAAATTGATGAGATTTGTTATATTATTTATAGATGATTATTGTTTGAATTGATTTTGTTTTAAGAAGGAGCAGATATGATACAATTTTTTTCTTCTGCTACCTTTCATTTTATATCTTGTTTTTTTCCCCTTTCATGTCTGTAAATTGTCTTTTTGTTTAAAAAAAAACCTCACAATTTCAAAGGTTCAACTAACATTTATTTTATTTTATTTTATAAATAAAATAACTGTGGCACAACTGGTAGAGCTGCTGCCTCTCAGCGAGCAGGTCCCCGGTTCAAATCCCGGTCCGGGGGCCTTTCTGGGTGGAGTTTGCATGTTCTCTCCGTGCATGCGTGGGTTTTCTCCGGGTGCTCCGGTTTCCTCCCACAGTCCAAAAACATGCATGTTAGGCTGATTGGTAACTCTAAATTGACCCTGGGTGTGAGTGAGACAGGTCCCTCTTGTAAACGAGTCCCCGTGGCTCAACGAGGCTAGCCTGTATAAATAAAGGTTGAATGAATGAATGAATATAATAAATTATGTACTGGTGGAAGGCGCAGCGTCCTGGTTGGGAAGAAAAAGGAAAGAAAAGAAACGTTAAAAAAAGAAAAACAGAGAGAGAGAGAGACTTGACAAAACTTTTATTTTACATCATTTGGGAAACGACAACAAAACAAGGTCCAACAAAAAGAAAAACAAACATTCAGTTACAGAGACATACAGCTATCTACTGTATATATATATATATA
>JBBPBX010030678.1:0-24471 GCA_038048925.1 Garcialebias charrua
TATATATATGTTTATATATATATATATATATATATATATATATAAATATATACTGTTTATATATACATATACAGGTGACCCCCTACCTACGACTCCATCGACCTACGGCCGCCCGGACCTACGAACGTATCATATTTAATAAAAATATGAAATTACTGTATTAAAAAAATATATATATATTTTTTTTTTTGTGTGTGTGTGTTTAAATGTTCTTAATTTCATGTGTACATCACTTTGTTGCAGCTGTGGTTGTTTTAAAGGCTTTATAAATAATAATTATGATAAAAATTATAATTTCTGATAATTTTTGTCATGATTGCGCAATCTTGCGCAGCAAGACGAAGGTCTTCAGTTTAGACGGTCACAAGTTAATGTAGAACACCGGATGCCATTCGGAGGCATTCGACAGAGTTGAATGTCAATATCTATTTTCAACTTTGGAATGGTTTGGCTTTAGTAATAATTTCATAAACTAGATTTGACTTATATATGCTCAGCCAGTGGCATCCGTTCTTACAAACGGAATAATTGGCCCATCATTTAAACTGAAAAGAGGTACCAGACAGGGTGACCCCCTGTCCCCCTTACTATTTGCGTTAGCCCTGGAACCATTGGCAGTTGCTATTCGAAAAGAAGTTAACCTTCCGGGCATTTCTATAGGACATAATTGTCATAAGCTTATGTTGTATGCCGATGATATTCTTCTCTATGTGTCAGATCCGGCGAATTCTATCCCAACTTTGCTCTCTCTAATTAATGTATTTTCGGACATTTCAGGCTATAAGGTCAATTGGACAAAATCCGAGGCCCTCCCACTTACTGCATTCTGCCCTAAGAATGCATTTCCATCAGACATGTTTTCATGGCCCAAAAAAGGTTTAAAATACCTTGGAATAATTTTTCCACCCCAGCTTAATAATATTATTAAGATTAATCTTGAACCTTTGCTAGACAGAATGAGAGTTGACATAGAGCGCTGGAGTCAATTATATCTTTCCATGTGGGGAAAAGTATTTGCACTCCCAAGTTTAACTACTTATTACAGGCTCTCCCGATACATGTCCCGATGATATATTTTAAACAGTTTGACAAGCTCTGTAACTTATTTATTTGGAATAAAAAAAAGCCAAGATTGAACTTACGAAAGTTACAAACACCTGCAGATAGGGGAGGTCTAGGAATGCCTAACTTACTAAACTATCACTATGCTTTTTCTATTAGACACTTGGCTCATTGGTTTTTGCCCCCTGAAAGAGCTCCACCTTGGTTCACTCTCGAGACAGTAGTGTGTCAACCACTGACACTGCCTAGCTGTTTATCAACTAACCTTGCTCCTCAGAATCAGTTGCATCCGGTTTTGTCTCATATGAAATGGCTGTGGAAAAAGATGTCTAAAATTTTTAAATTCGACCCACATCTTCATAAATCTGCAAGCGTCTGGTATAATCCTAAACTTTGCATAGGTAAAAATCCCTTCTTCTGGAAATCTTGGTATCAGAAAGGGATTTCTGAAATAGGCGACTTATATAGGAATGGTTCATTAAAATCCTTTGAAACACTGGTGGTGGAATTTAAAGTATCCAGAGAAGACTTTTGGAAATACTTACAATTACGACATTTATTGGTGAAAACTTTTGGTTCACCCACTTATACTCCTGCAACATGTACCACACTGGACGAGATTAAAAAGGTGTTTGGTCAAGGGCATGAAGTATCTGCTTATTATAAAATGTTGTTGACAACCTTGGACTGTAATATCATGTATCTCAAGAAATGCTGGGAAACAGATCTGAACCTCAATTTTACTGATGAGGAATGGAATTTGATTATTAGGAATGGCAAAAAAATGTCAAGGGAACTAAGAACAAGACTGGTGCAATTTAAGATTTTACATAAAATATACTGGACACCATATAGATTGTACAGGGCTGGCTTGTCGTACTGGTCATTAATTCATGAAGTTTCTAAAGGTACTGTTATTAATAAGATCTTCAACACCCCAGGAGATGCTGATCGCTTTCTGCTCAGCTACCAGGCCACAGAGGAGGGGTGACAGCCGTGCACGTGTCTGTTTGGTATGCGTTGCCTAGGTGACAACAACAATATGACGTCACCTTGTGACAAACAGCTGAGGCACAGAACTGTTGTTGGTGTAAAGTTCTGGGTTATTATTTAACAATATATAATTTTTTATTTTATTTATTTATTTAGTCCTTACACCAACATCAGGTTTAATTTTGATTTTTGTTATTGAAATGTTAAAATAAAGTTTATGGTTAGTTATCGGATGGGACATTATAAAGTTTTGTAAGTTGTGTATCTAGTGATATTACTGGTTAAGTTTAACTAGTATAAGACCCCTGAGGACAGTATGTCAGGATTGTACCTCTCACTTTGTTTGGGAAAGTGGGAGTTCGGGGTGGGAAAATGTAAGTTCACTTTATGTGTTTTTCTTAAATTTTTATTTTTCTTATTTGTATTTTGGGCAATTCATAGTGTTACTGTCCACATAATTCAATTTCCAATTGTTTATGGCACCTAGAGGTAGGAAAGAGGGCATTAACTTGGTCAGTTGGAATGTCCGCGGCCTAGGGCAATCAATCAAACGTGCTAAGGTATTTGCACACCTTAAATCATTGGAGGCCGACGTGATGTTCCTTCAAGAGACTCATATCAGACCATCTGAACAGAAATCTTTGTGTTGTAGATGGGCAGACAAAATATATCAGTCAACATTTTCCAGCAAAGCTCGTGGGGTTGCAATTATTATTCGGAAAAACATACCTTTTAAACATATTTCAACACTTTGTGATCAGAATGGTCGATATATCATTGTAACAGGTTATCTTTATTCTACTCATGTAACATTGTTAAATATTTACGGACCCAATATTGACGACCCAGCATTTTTCAGAAAAACCTTTGAAAGGTTGTCTGACCTTTCAACCACAAATTTAATAGTTGCGGGAGACCATAACGTGATACTCGATCCCTGTCTTGACAGGTCAGCTAGCAAAATAATCAGTCCCTCTAATGCTTCTACTGTTCTAAACAATCTTATTGCCACTAATAACTTAGTTGACATTTGGCGGCTCCAACACCCGACAGATAGAGAGTACTCTTTTTTTTCTAATAAACACAAATCATATTCTCGTATTGATTATTTTTTATTGGATGCTAAAATCATATCAAATGTAATAAACACTAAATACCATAACATTCTGATCTCAGATCACGCCCCCACCTCAATAATTCTTAACTTCAATAAACCCAGACAGTACTCTTCATGGCATTTCCACCCTTCTCTGCTGGCAGACGAAAATTTTTGTAAGCATATGTCGGAAAAAATTACAGAATATCTTGAGATTAATGACACCTCAGATGTCACTGATTCAGTCCTGTGGGAAGCATTCAAGGCTGTTATACGAGGCCATATTATTGCATATGAGGCGGCTTTGAAAAAATCAAGCAAAACTCGTTTAGAAGAAATTGATTTTGAGATCTCACAACTAGAATCATTGTATAGAAGCACAGGTAACTCTCAAACACTACAAAATATTCTCAACCTTAAATATGAATATAATAACATTTTATCACGCCAGGTTTGTGACCAGATCTTACGACTCAGGAGGCAGTATTTTGAACTTGGGGACAAACCCCATACACTTCTAGCTCGGCAGCTTAGGGGGCAACAGGCCAGTAGAGCTATTCATAAAATAAAATCTCACTCAGGAGTACTCCTAACTGACCCAAAGCTGATAAATGTTCGATTTAAAGAATATTACGAGGAGCTTTACAGATCTATGTCCACAGGTGATGTGGACAACTGGTTAAAAAATGTAAACATACCGAAGCTGGATGAAGCCTCTCGTGAAGCCCTTAACGCAGAAATATCAACAGCAGAAATATTTAATGCAATCAGATCGATGCAAAGTGGGAAAAGTCCTGGACCAGATGGAATTGGCATTGAATTTTACAAGAACTTTGCTAATCAAATTGTTCCAATTCTACATAGAATGTTTTTACACTCAATAAAATCGGAAGGCCTCCCTCCAACCCTATATGACGCCAATATCTCATTACTGTTGAAGCCGGATAGGGATGAAACAGAGCCTTCATCATATCGTCCAATTTCCATGCTTAATCTAGATTTTAAGATACTCACTAAAATACTTGCAAATAGGTTAATTAAATGTATAGAAACCATTATTCATACTGATCAGACTGGTTTTATCCCAAATCGATATTCTTTCTTTAATGTTAGACGTGTGGTGGACATTATGTATCATTCTTTTGATAAATCCTCTAAGCAAGCCATCCTGTGTCTAGATGCAGAGAAGGCTTTTGACCAAGTTGAATGGCCGTATCTTTTGAAGGTTCTGGAGAGATTTGGTCTGGGTTCATCTTTTATCTCTTGGGTCCGTATAATGTACTCTCGGCCTACAGCTTCAGTACTTACTAACTTAGATAGGTCCCCCTCCTTCCCTTTGAAAAGAGGTACGCGGCAGGGGTGCCCCCTCTCCCCGCTCCTTTTTGCTTTATCTATCGAACCTTTGGCAATTAGTATAAGGAACCATGTCCTTATTAAACCTATAACATTAGGTGGAATTGATCATAAAATCTCTTTATATGCGGATGATGTGGCCCTCTTTATATCTGACCCTGAACAGTCAATTCCACATTTACTGCAGCTTGTTAATTCATTTGGGAAGGTATCTGGTTATACAATTAACTGGCAGAAAAGTGAGCTTATATCAATAGCTAATGAATTGGATCCATTATTTGTGACAGTTACGCCTTTTAAATTAAATTCTGAATATGTGAAATATTTGGGTATCAAAATTTCAAAAAAACCAAATGACCTTTTCAAACTAAATTTTACAGAGAAGTTGACCAAACTCAAGGAGAATATAGAAAAATGGAGAACTCTACCTTTATCCTTGATTGGACGTGTAAATGCTATCAAGATGGTCTCACTGCCGCAATTTTTGTATTTATTCCAGAACATTCCTCTCTTCTTACCCAAGTCTTTTTTTAAACTTTTAGATTCTATTATCATACCATTTGTCTGGGGGTACAAAACACACAGGATCGCTAAAAGTCATCTCCAAAAATCTAGAGACTGTGGGGGTTTGGGTTTGCCTTGTTTTTTGCACTATTATTGGGCCGCCAATGTCAGAGTTATGGTGTACTGGCAATATGGCTTTGAGAAGGGGGAGAGGTTTACCTCACCTCCTTGGCTAACCATTGAAAAAAGCCTATCCCACAAGACTTCTCTTCCTGCAATCCTCTTTTCATCAAGGCCTTCTGCGGTCTTTAGGAAGGATCATTTTACTTTGTTAAACACCCAGAAGATCTGGAATCAAATTAGAAAACATTGTGCACTCCCGCACATTACAATTTATGCTCCAGTTTGGCAGAATCATGACTTTTTGCCATCTCTTACAGATACTGCCTTTAGAGAGTGGAGTTGTATGGGTATTGTCTGTTTAGAGGATCTTTATGTTGATGGACATTTAGGCTCCTTTGAACAATTGCAATCCAAATTTTCTATTGCAAAATCTCAATTTTTTAGGTATTTACAACTGAGACATTATATCCAACAAGTTACAAAGTCATATAAATTACCATCTGAGAAAAATGTATTGTTAAAATCTCTCCTAGGCCCTCCTGAAGCAAAACATTTGATCTCTGAGTTGGTTCGCTTTTTCTCAGGCACTTTGGATTTTTCCACGAGTAAAATTAAAAAAGCCTGGGAAGGTGAGCTTGCTATTGAGATCGAGGATGAAACATGGGATGAAATATTAAAGAACATCAAGTCTTGTTCAATTAATGCCAGGCTTCAACTGATTCAGTTTAAGGTAGTTCATAGATTACATTATTCTAAAACAAAATCTTTCTTCACTTTGTAACAGATGTCAAGCAGCAGAAGGTACTCTAGCCCACCTTTGGTGGTTTTGTCCAAATTTACATAATTTTTGGTCTCTTATCTTTCAATGGTTTTCATCTGTCTTTAACATCACTGTCACACCTGATCCTGAAACTGCTCTGCTGGGGTACTCCAACACCTTGAAAAACCTAGATTGTAACATGCGTATTGCTCTAACTTTTTGTACGATGATTGCAAAAAGGTGTATTCTGAAACTATGGAAGTCTGATTTAGCCCCTAAATTTGAGACCTGGCTGAATGAACTCATAAGTATTCTGCATGTGGAAAGACTGAGATATGAACTTTCTGGTAACATTCTTAAGTTTTCAAGAATATGGAATCCAGTGTTGGAATATATAAAAGACCAATAATGCTCCTTTTATTCAACCACATTACTTCAGTGTCTTCTTGATAAAATGGACAGTTGAGTAATATACTGTAATTGTGAATCTTGCCCAATCATTTCATTTATTTAAGAATCTATTGGTTATGTTATATTTACTTTATATATTAGTTGCTTGTCTTTTGTCCCCTTTTTTGTTGTTATTGTTTTTGTTTTGTCTTTTTATTTTTTATATATAAATGTACTTGAAAATCTTATAAATAAAGTGTTGGAAGATCGGATGATGTATTACTGAAATATAACTGTTTAAATAATGTAGGGGCGCACTGGATTCAAATATTCAAGAACATTACCAATGTGTCCAGAAGTGCTCATTGATGATGCACAATAAATCTGGTGCAAATCGGATGATGTATCACTGAGATATAACTGTTGGATTAATCTAGGGGGCGCATTGTAGTCATATGTTAAACCACAATTACAATGTGTGTATAAGTGCTCACTGATTATGCACAATAAAGGTGGCACTTATCGGATGATGTATCACTGAGATAAAACTATTGGAATAATCTAGAGGGCACACGAGTCAAATGTTAAAGAACAATACCAATGTGTCTAGAATTGCTGACTGATCATGCACCACAAATATGTTGCAGATCGGTTGATGTATCACTGAGATATAACTTATGTAATTATGTAGGGGGCGCACTGGAGTGAAATGTTAAACAACAATACCAGTGTGTCTAGCAGTGCTCAGTGATCATGTACAATACATCTGATACATATTGGAAGATATTTCACTGAGATATAACTTTTGGAATAATCTAGGAGTCAAAAGTTAAACAACAATAGAAATATGTGTAGAAGTGCTCACTGATGACGTAAAAAAAATGTGGCACATTTAAGATGACATCACTGATCTATAACTAGGGATGGGGCCGATCCGGTATCGGCCTCCGATAGAGAATAATTTACGCATCGGATTATTCCATCCAACCTGCTGATATTTCCGATCCACATGCATTTTTGTGTCTGATTTCAACTTCTTCACACGTTTTCCCCCCATTTTTTTTTGTTACCCTTTATTTATCCAGGTAGTCTCATTGAGCCACGTGAACTCATTTTCAAGAGAGACCTGTTTTTAGGGAGCAGATGGTAGGGGTTAAGGGCCTTGCTCACGGGCCCGGAGTGGGGCGAATGAGGGTGGACGCAGGTGTGGGTGTTTGACCTTTTTTCCACCCACATTTTTGATGTTGTCGGTACCGGGGCTTGAACCGGCGACCTTCCGATCACAGGCCCACCTTCTTTAACCTCTGCACCACCACTCCCACAATGTTGGCTTCAAACTATGGAACTGATTTCCTGAACGGAGGCATGTCTTATGAACCCAGAGTAATAAGACCTGTCTCACATTCCGGAAATCCATTTCATTGTATGCAGCCAGCTACAAAGTGCAGTAGCACTGTGGCTAACAGCAAGTTAACTTTTCATAGTAACATGTCTGCTGTGTGGAAGTATTTTATACTAAACACCGCAAGACAGCAACGTGCAATGTCTGCAGAGCCATAGAGCCACATTAAACCGCGGTAAATTTAGTTTTCCGTTGGACATTCGAGCTCCGGGGCTTCAGCAGGGCACTCCTCTCGCTCAATCCATAGAAGTCAACCCGACCCTGGCCAGCCGTGCCTAATTTGACCTGCTCTGTCTGCCCGTCTCGGGGGAGGGACAGGCTGAGCGCAGCTGACCAAAATCAGACCGCCTGCTTTGGATTGAACAAGAGTAGTGCCCCTCTGAAGCTCCAGAGCTCGAAGTTTACCAAGACCAACCACTGACCAACCATCAGTTGTAGAAAAAGAAGGATTTTACAGCTTGATACTTGCAGCCAAGATATAGATTACACTCCAGGAGATATTAATCAGTACAACAGTAGACACTATTATAAAAAACCTTGAAAATTACAAGAAAATTATATTTAAAAAAAACGAAACAAAAACAGCTACATTAAAAAGCAATGTGAAATACTAAAAACAGGAACATGTGTTGGTTTATGCCATGAACTTAGCAGATGGTTAAAGCAATTTAATTATTATTTATTTTTAATTTAATTCATTCATTTAAAAGAAACAAAATAAAACCATCCAAAAGAAAAAAAATACATTTAATGAAAAGAGTGCAGAAAGAAGAAATAAATTATTCTATCTGCCTCTTATTTAAACAATCTATAAAATAAATTTAGACAGTCTCTTAATCACTTTAATATCCACTTTAAAGCTAGGGGAAAAAAACATGTTTTGTGTTGCTGGTGAAGATTCTCAGTCATCCAGGACATGATAAAATCAAAAAAAGGCGTTCAATACAGAAACAACTGGACTTTATTTGTAACAGAAGACGTTTCGCTTCCCATCCGGGAAGTTTTCTCAATTCAAAGAGGAGAGTTTGGTAGCAATGCTTTAAAGGCATGTTTTGTTTTAGCAGGTTTTAATTCTACCTTTACCGAACATTAATAAAACGTACCTCAAGTTGCCTTTTTGGACATGCATGCATGTATTTGTGCAAATTGTACTTGAGAGGAGATTATTACAGCCTCATATAATATCAATAATGTGGCTCATATCAGAAAGATATTGGTATAAGTTGATATCCAGATTTAGGGATCCAGATCAAATCGGAAGTTTAAAAATGTGGATCATGCATCCATATCTATAACTGTTGGAATAATCTACGGGCGCACTGGAGTCAAATGTTAAACAACGATAGCAATGTGTCTAGAAATGCTTACAGATGATGCTCCAAAAATCAGGTTCAGATTGGATGATGTATCACTGAGATATGACTGTTGGACTAACGTAGGAGGCAAACTGGAGTCATATGTAAAATCAAAACATCAATGTGTCTAGAAGTGCTCACTGATCACGTACAATAAATTAGCTTCAGATCGAATGATGCATCACTGAGATATTATTGTAGGAATAATGTAGGGGGCACTGTTAAGGTTATTGGCTACTTATCATGGATTCCTTTTCAAGGGGTGGATAATGATTGACCGTAGTGATTTTGGTGCACCTCGGATCATATCTGTGGATTTTAGAGCCAAATGTATGGCAACTGCGTCACTTTTGAATTCGTCACATTGCCACGCCTACATCTTCCAACGAAAACTGTTTGTAATTTAAAGTCAGACCAACTTGTTGTTGTCTTATAACACAGGATCATCCTGATTAGGTCAAGGGTTTCAGAGAGGAAGCATTCCAAGTGAAATAAGTGACTTCCTGTTCTGAGGGGGCGGGGCTTTGATGACATCAGAATATGACAACAGAGGATCAACAGGCATCCAACAGGGATAACTCATGCCAAGTTTGTAGCATTTCCGTTTTTCATTGTGAAAGTTATAGCATTTTGAAATTTATGGTGTGAAGTAGGGGTGCACCGATTGCAGTTTTTTCGCCGATCACCGATTTCTACAAAGTGTGGCTTGCCGATTCCGATTTTGGCCAATACCGATTTTGTTTTATAAGCAACACTGTTAGATGTTGTAAGGTCATAATGCGCCTTCAACTTTCAATCTTATTTTGTTGAAAAACAGACCCTTGAACAATATTCTAGAAACAATACAACTTGTTTTAACTGGTCACAAGGTAGTGCTCTGAAATATAAATCATACCTGCAAACTAGTTACCTTTTGGCGAAAATCGCCATTTTCAAAGCAAAATATATCATTTACGTGAATCGTGTAGATCCGAAGAGTTTTTGTTTTTGGTGGGGGTGGGGGGGCCGTGGCAGATTAGATAGCATCATTTCCCACTGACTGGATTGCAAGAAACAGCAAGGCATCTGTCGACAATAAAACATCTTTGTTGGAGCGCGTCATTTGGCCAATCACAGTCTCAAGACAGACGATAGTGGGGAGGGACAACAGCGAAATCTTTGAACTGAATAAAGTAAAAAAATAATAATAATGATGCAGCGCGCGGTTGAACAGAGCGAGGAGGAAGGCGGAAGCAGAGCAGAGGCGGTGTTTTCAAAGGAAATTAAGACAATTTTACAAATGACCAACGCAGAGAAAACTGTTTGACCAAGTCCTTCAAAGTGTGGAAGCATCTGACGCTTCACAAAGATTAAAAAACTGCGTAACATGCAGCTTTGAAAAGTGACGACACGACACGGGAGAACCACGGAGATAAACGTAAATATGACTGAGTTGTAAACTAACAGAAGCAGTAAGTCTCTACAAAGTGAGTAAACATAATGTCAGTGTCTCTGAAGCTGAAGCTGCTTCAGCTGCTCTGTATTGAACGCCTTTTTTATTTTGATTTTTTTGACTAGCCATCTTTTTTGTGTATGTCCTAATTATTATATTGGGATATGTTAATAAATGTATTTTTTCCTAGAGTCAAAAGTCGTTAAAGAGCAAATTTTTCCTTATGCTGTAGAGGAGAAAGAGCTCAGGTAACACACGTTGTCTGGAAAGTAAAATACTGTAGTTAAAATCTTACTAAAAGTTACTGCAATTCACTTCTGTTTGGCGTCAGTCAAGCCACCATTGCACGATTACATCTGGTTCAGAACGCAGCTGCCCGATTTTTAACCAGCACACGCAAAAGAGAGCACATTACACCAGTCTTGGCCTCCCTTCACTGGCTACCGGTTCATCTTCGAATCCAATTCAAAATTCTCATGTATGTCTACAAATCGCTGAACAGTCTCGCCCCCGCCTATCTCTCGGATCTGATACACCCATATGTCCCTCCACGTGCTTTGAGGTCAGAGGATCAGGTACTCTTAATAGTTCCAGAAACTCGCCTTAAGCGCAGGGGTGACAGGGCGTTCTCTGTAGCAGGCCCAAGACTCTGGAACGAGTTACCGCTGCTCATCAAACAGGCCCCCTCCCTCTCGGTTTTCAAATCCCGGTTAAAAACTCACTACTACTCCATCGCTTTCACTTGTTCCTGTTTAAAGTGCTTTATAAATAAAATGGTATGGTATGGTATGGTATGGTATTATACAGGTAGTCCCCGACTTACGAGCACATCAACATACGAGGTCCCGGACTTACGAATATGCATCTCATAAAAAATAAAAAATAAAAAAAATAAAAATAAATGAATACATGTACAGTACTGTACAGTCACCAAGCACATAGCCTATCCTAACACAGTTTTTAAAGATGAAGAAGTGAGTTGAATTGTCTCCCTTTCACATAATGTGAAAGTGAAAGTAGCTCCCTTTATGTGAATGTAGTCTGCTGGGGAGGAGGGAGACAATTCATCTCACTCCTTAAAGGTTCACTATGTAATTTCTGGAGAACGCTGGGACTTAGAAAAATTGTCATCAGGTAAAAGCATTCTGCTCTCTGTTCTCTGTTGAACTTTAGTTCTGCAGCTCCGCCCCCTGCTCTGTGTCCGCTCGGAGCGCTTCAATATTCTGTGATTATATGTTAATAAAACGTTTTTAAAAAATAAAATAAAACCATGAATCACTGGTCCTACAACACAAAAACCAGCAGAAATCAGCAAAGGTTCACGCAGCAACGTTGGACATGATTTAATTCGCTCGTGACTTCCTCGTTTCTGTCAGTGCAGGAATTACCATTCCTTTGGTTCCTTTGTCTGGAATGCTCCGCCCCCACTACATGTCCTGTCTCAGCGCTTCAATATTCTGTGATTATATGTTAATAAAACGTTCTAAAAAATATAATAAAACCATGAATCACTGGTCCTACAACACAAAAACCAGCAGAAATCAGCAGAGCTTCACGAAGCAACGTTGGACATGATTTAATTCGCTCGTGACTTCCTCATTCCTGTCAGTGAACGATGAAGCGATCACTTGACTTTTGGCAAAAAAACAAAATAAAAGTCCAGCTCTGGGATGAAGAAGGGATATTTAATACATTTGTGTCACATACAAATCAGTCCTGCATCGCTTTGCAATCCTTTGAATGAGAACGTGCGCGGCGCTGAGGCTGGAACAAGCGGGGGCGTGGGTTGGGGCGTGACAAACAACTCTGTTTTGATTGGCTGGTCATTGTCCGGGTCACTCTGTGTTTTTAGTGTTTTTATAAATGCTGATAGAGAAGCAAGGGGACTATAGTTTTTTTCAGAGATTACTTTGTCTAACATCAGTCTGTCAGTAGATAGTGACAGAGTGAAGAAATATGTTAAAAATATATTGTTAGAAAAGTTACAGACTGCATTACAAAGTTACATAGTGTACCTTTAACTGTGTTAGGATAGGCTAAGTGCTTGGTGACTGTACAGTACTGTACATATTTTTTTTTATATAAATAGATAAATGTACAGTACTGTACAGTCACCAAGCACTTAGCTTATCCCAGGGGTGTCAAAGTCAAATACACCAAGGGCCACACAAAAAAATTGCTACAAGCCAAGGGTCGGACTGGTTCAATGTTCATATTGAAATGATTTCACATAGCCTGTTGAACCAAGACCAAACAGACTATCTATTATTTAAGGATTAAATTAATAAAACAATATTTTCTTATGGATCTGTCAGTAATTTCAAGTGAAAACATTTTTTTTCAACAGGCAAACAGCAAAAAATTAATTGTTTAAAAAATATATATATATATGTTTCTTAATTTCAAGATAAATGCATAAATTAAAGTGCATGCATTATAAACTGAAAATGCATTATTGTGCAGTAATTTAAAATTGTCTCATCTGTCTTCTCAGGACTTTTCCTCTTTTGAATGTCTGGCTTTCAGCTTCAAAGCCCCACTCCTGATGAATGTTATATTAATTTATAGACCTCCCAAACCGCATGTTTCATTTAACTCAGAGATGCATGACCTTCTCACTTTTTTCTGCACCTCCCCTGTGAAGACTATTTTTCTTGGCGACTTGAATATCCACGTGGACAATTCTTCTTCACCTCTGGCAACAGATTTTAAGTCTCTTCTGGACTCTCTTAATCTCACTCAACATGTTGACGCCCCTACGCACAGCAGGGGGCATACTCTGGATTTGGTGATTACAGACACTGTACTCATCAATAACTTATCTGTATATGACCTGGGTGTCTCAGACCATAGGGTCATCTCCCTGGAAGTGCCTTCATCTTCGCCTGCTTCAAATCCAAAACGACCCATCCAGTTCCGTGACCTTAAAAACATTTCCCCTGATGTTCTGTCTGCTGATCTTCACACCCTGACCGCTGTCAATCATCCTTCTGCAGATGACTCTGTGGATTACTACAACCAATCTCTTCGGGAGCTCCTGGACCTACACGCCCCCTTAAAGACAAGACTGGTGTCTTTCTCGCGCTCAGCTCCTTGGTACACTGATGAGCTGCGCAAGATGAAGGCAACTGGCCGTGCTATTGAGAGACGTGTAAAATCATCTGGTCTGTCTGTGCATAAGCAGGCATATAAAGAACATCAAAAAGCATACGCCTATTCTCTTAAAGAAGCACGCTCCAAATATTATTCTAACATCATCAACACCTGCCCTGGAAACTCCAAACAGCTCTTCTCCACAATCACTCGTCTGCTTAATCCCATTAAGCAAACTCTTGAGGACTCTGCTCAAAAATGTGACCTGTTTCTTTCATCTTTTAAAACCAAAGTTGACACTATCAGATCTCAGCTCCACAACCTCCCCGTTCTCAGTGTGCCACCCACCCGTCTGCATTCTGGGACCCTAAACAGCTTTGACGAAGTTGTTCAGAGTGAGGTGGAGGCCATCATCAAGAAAATGAAGCCTTCATCCTGCGCCCTGGATCCTTTCCCCTCTTCTCTCATAAAAACCAATCATTCTGCAATAGGCCCACTTATCACTCAAATAATAAATCAGTCTCTACAATCTGGTCATGTTCCACTGCCTCTAAAAACCGCCATCATTAGGCCTCTTCTGAAAAAATCTAATTTGGATCCCGACATTTTTTCTAATTACCGCCCAATTTCACACCTCCCTTTTCTGTCTAAAGTGCTGGAAAAAGCTGTTGCTGCTCAGCTGCAGGACCACCTACAACAACACTCCCTGTATGAGAAGTTCCAGTCTGGATTCAGGGCAGCTCACAGTACAGAGACTGCATTGCTGAGGGTTACCAATGATGTCCTCTTGGCTGCTGACACTGGCTCTCCCTCCATCCTTGTCCTCCTTGACCTCACTGCAGCCTTCGACACTGTGGACCATAATATCCTCCTCCACCGTCTTCATGTGGAGGTCGGTCTCTGCGACACAGTCCTGGACTGGTTCAAATCTTTCCTCTCCAATAGGCTGGAATGTGTTAGTCTTGGCAACGCCACGTCCCAGACAGTTTGTGTCTCCTGTGGTGTCCCTCAGGGGTCGGTTCTGGGGCCCCTGCTGTTTTCCCTTTACATGCTGCCTTTAGGTCAAATTATTAATCAGTTCAACATTTCTTTTCACTGTTATGCCGACGATACACAGCTTTACATCAGGACTGGAGCATCCTCATCTTCCACCTTGTCATCTCCATCTTCACTCACTGCCCTCTCTGCCTGCCTGGAGGCAATTAGGGCATGGATGAATCAGAACTTTCTTCAATTAAACTGCTCCAAGACTGAGGCCATACTGATTGGCACCCCTCACCAGGTACAAACATCTCCTATAACAAGACTTTCCTTTTCTGGACAAGACATCCCCCTCTCCACCTCTGTTACTAATCTTGGAATAAAAATGGACTCCAATCTTACATTTGAAAATCACATTAAGCATCTGTTTAAAACTTGCTTCTTCCATCTTCGAAACATCTCCAGACTTCGCCCATCCCTAACTTTTTCCGATGCTGAGAAGCTCGTCCATGCTTTTGTCTCCTCCAGGCTCGACTACTGCAACTCCCTGTTTATTGGAATCCCTGGCAAAAACCTTCAGAAACTTCAATATATTCAAAACAGTGCAGCAAGGATCTTGTTGAGAGTTCGTAAATTTGAACATATTACGCCCATTCTCCATAACCTTCATTGGCTTCCTGTCGCCTACAGAATTCAGTACAAAACTGCTCTCATTACACATCAATGCTTACACGGAACTTCACCAGATTATCTGAAGGATATTCTCATTCCATACTCATCCACCCGTTCGCTGCGGTCACAGAACAGCAATCTCCTTCACATTCCGAGAACCAAATTAAGGACCATGGGAGACCGGGCTTTCAGTGTGGCTGCCCCCCGCCTGTGGAACTCTCTTCCTGACTGTCTAAGAGCCCCACAGTCTGTGGTTGACTTTAAGAGCGACTTGAAGACCTTTCTTTTCGACCGAGCATACTCTACCTCCTCATGATTCTACTTTTGATCTTAGCTGATATTGTTATTGATTTTAAATGTTTTATTATTTGTTTTATTGTCTGTTTTATTGTCATTTAATTCTGTTGCTCCTTGTAGCACTTTGAGATTTTCATTAATGAAAAGTGCGTTATAAATTGAATTCATTATTATTATTATTATTATTATTAGCTCTACTGATCACCGCTTTCAAATGGGAAAATAAGAAAATAAATCAAATCAGTTGTATTCTTTCTCATGGCTCTGTCCCCGAGTCCATTCAACTGAAAAGTAAATATAAATAAATAAAATACAATAAAATAAAATACATAAATCTATGGCACACAGCCAAAACAATACTGTACTTCCTTCAAAGAAAAATCATGTCTTGTAGAAACAAATGTAAAAATTTAACTGAATTAAAAACTGAAAATTTGTTACAGCTCTGTGATGCTCACTTATCTGAGGCTGAGCCTGATACTTGAGGCGTCTCATCTTTTGTACAAGTTCATCCAGTGGCGGACTTAGACATTTTGGGGCCCAAGGCAAACCTTTGTAAAGGGGCCCTCCCCCAAGTCAGCCTAAATGTACCATTAGGCCCTGCCCTGAAGGTCAAAGATTTTCATGTTCATAGTCTAATACTGGGAACTAGACAATAAAAACAACTGTTTTTTTTCTCTACTTTAATAAGGTACAACTATCCTTTAAAGTCTTTTTGCAAAACATGTTTTATTATTATCTCGGGGTCTTGTTCACGAATGAGGGAAAACTGGAGCGTGAGATCGATAGGCGGATAGGTGCAGCATCCGCAGTGAAGCGGGTGCTGTACCGGTCTGTCGTGGTGAAGAGGGAGCTGAGTCGAAAGGCAAAGCTCTCAATTTACCGATCGATCTACGTTCCCACCCTCATCTATGGTCATGAGCTTTGGGTTGTGACCGAAAGAACGAGATCTCGGATACAAGCGGCTGAAATGAGTTTTCTCCGCAGGGTGTCTGGACTCTCCCTTAGAGATAGGGTGAGAAGCTCAGTCATCCGGGAGGGACTCGGAGTAGAGCCGCTGCTTCTCCACATCGAGAGGAGCCAGTTGAGGTGGCTCGGGCATCTGGTTAGGATGCCTCCTGGACGCCTCCCTGGGGAGGTGTTCCGGGCATGTCCCACCGGGAGGAGGCCCAGAGGAAGACCCAGGACACGCTGGAGGGACTATGTTTCTCGGCTGGCCTGGGAACGCCTTGGGATTCCCCCAGAGGAGCTGCTCCAAGTGGCTGGGGAGAGGGAAGTCTGGGCCTCCCTACTTAGGCTGCTACCCCCGCGACCCGACCCCGGATAAGAGGAAGAAAATGGATGGATGGATGTTTTATTATTGCAATAAAAGGCTCTAAATCAAGTCTTACACCAAAATTCAACAACACTAAATAAACACAAACAAATAGAGAGGGTAGATGTGAGCAATACAGTAGAAATATATTTTCCTAAATTATAAGATTTTCACAACTTTAATTCTTTTAACGTTATATTACATATTCTGTAACAGGGAACAGTTGTTAGATCAATGTGAAAAAGTGAGTGTGTGTAGTTGAGATGTGGTACTTTGAGATGAATTCACACACTGGCTCGATATGAACAGCAAGATGTCCAGGCATGAGACACTTTTTACAGCATTAAGTGATCATGAATTACCTTGATTATTCAGCTGGACTTCTATGAAAGTTGTCTTCTGTCTTGTTTCTGGTCTTTAATGATGCATGTTTAAAGACTGCATCTGAAAAAAAAACAAATATGTTAGTGTTGGAGGAAATAAAAGAAAAAATAAGACATTATTACATTTAACACATGTGAAGGCTCTCATTTATCCAAGTTTCCATAATTAAGACTGAAAGTTTTGACTTCTTTTTAAACCTTAAAACTTACACAGACTGTAAGACGTACTGTAAACTAAATGACTCAAATAATGTCACAGATTTTCCCACCTGGATTATTGAGCATGCATCAGGGAATGTCACTTTTCATTTATATCAATTTTTACATTTTAGATAACATTTTAATTTAGCAATCCTAGCCTTTTGATTCTGTTGTTTTAAACTAACAGTGGCATTTCTGTCCAAAGCAAACCTGTCATTATTAAAAAACACATTTTTGCATTACTCTGAAAGCTATAAGTTGTGCTTTATAATGTATTTAATGGAGGGACTATGGACCAAATAACAAAACAATGATAGTCTGATGAAGTTTTAACAGTCAAATATTTTGTAAAATGGTTGAGAATTTTTTTTTTATAGATAACTGTGGAATATTTTAGATCTATTCTATTCAATGTAAAGTCCGAATAATTTAATAATACTGTATACTAAGCAAGCAGGGCAGAGAGCTAAAGTAGGTAAAATATATAATCCCCTCTCTCCTATTTAAGTCAGAAGATTTAGGTCGAATATCTTTTAATATTTTGATACAGAAAGAAAACGTGAAAATAGTGGTTGTCTCAGCTGATTACTGTTAGGATTTCTTTTACCCAACCTACAAAATAATTTCTAAAACTCGTACCTCATCTTGCTGTGAATCCTCGTCTTTATCTTCATCTTGAGTCACTGCCTCGGCGCCATTAACTTCCTCCTGGATCCTGATGTCCGGCGGCGGTTCCGCCACACTTTTAAATGGGCCGCTGCCGCTCGTGACCGTCATTAGCAGTTGATGAAGTTTTAGAATTCGACCCATTAAACATTTTTTCTGTCTCCTGTCTCCCGCTTCCTTCTCACTCAAACAGCAAGCGAGCATACAGCACTTCCTGGATTAGTGGGTGACGTCAT
Organism: Garcialebias charrua; assembly: GCA_038048925.1. NCBI lineage: Eukaryota > Metazoa > Chordata > Actinopteri > Cyprinodontiformes > Rivulidae > Garcialebias > Garcialebias charrua. The sequence continues at coordinate 18,315 of JBBPBX010030678.1, forward strand.
GACGCATGACGGAATAGTCCATTTTAGTAGGGGGGTACAGAACTCAACCGTTTTTTCTGTTGCGTTTTTAAAGATAGTTTTCATCGTAACTATAATTATTTTTATGTTAAACGTACATTAACAAGCAGGAGCAATGTTAGGGATGTAGGTGACGGCTGGGGCCCCTGCTGAATGGAGGCCCCTGCTGATTGGCGGCCCCAGGCAACGGCCTCATTCGCCTGAATGGTAGATCCGCCACTGAGTTCATCAATGTTCGGGGTTAGACTCTGAGCTGAGGAAGTCCTCAGGATAGATTACCTCCGTGAACATGTAGTCTGCCTCCCACCTGGCTTGAAACCCCTGTTCTCTGTGTCCACCTTACATTTAGCCCTTTTTGAGGAGGGGTGCAAATGTAGCTGAAAGTTGATCTCTGCTCTGACTGCTGATGAATAATGAAGCCACTTGTGCAAGCTGCAGTGACTTCATGAGCAGAGCTACCTGCCTAAATAAAGGTTGAATGATTAGGCATACAGCTGTCTTGGGATTTTTAATTAATATTGTTGTTGGTCATTAATTATGATGAAGTTCAGCAACTTCTCGGTGAACATTGAGCTCCAAGCTTCAGCTGTGTTTTTATTATTCAGTCTGGGGAGCTCTGATTTTGGTCAGTCGCTGTCAACTTGTCCCTCCTACGAGATTAGCAGGTCAGAGTAGACGTAGCTGGCCGTGGTTGAACAAGAAAAAAAAAACACAGCTGAAGACATGGAGCTCGAATGAGGGACAGGCTGAATGATCCGAGACCGGGACGCGCGGCTGGCTCGTCCTGCTCGGTTCAGCGAGAGTGTCGTCCCGCTGAACTAACTTGAGCGCGGTTTAAAGTGGCGCTGTGGCTCTGCAGACATTGGACATTGCTGTCTTATGGTGTTTAGTGAAAATACATCCACACAACGGACATGTTACGATGAACAGTTGGCTACCTGTTAGCTAAAATGCTACTCACCGAGTCTGCACGTTGTAGCTGGCTGCAAACTATGGAATGGATTTCCTGAATTTGAGGCGGGTCTCATTACTCTGGGTTCATGAGACACGACTCTGTTCAGAAAATCCATTCCATAGTTTGATCGACTCCGTGCTATGTGCAAAACACCAGCGGGCGGCTGTGACTTGCGGGCCGGATCTAATAGTTATTAAATATCATCCAGGGGGCCATAAATAATTGCTTCGCAGGCCGGATCTGGCCTGGGGGCCGCCACTTTTACATATGTGGCTTATCCTAACACAGTTTTTAAAGATGAAGGAGTGAGCTGAATTGTCTCCCTCCTTCCTGCAGGCTCCATTCCCATAAAGGGAGCTAGCTCCCTATGGTAAAGGGAGACAATTCAACTCACTCCTTCATCTTTAAAAACTGTGTTAGGATAGGCTAAGTGCTTGGTGACTGTACAGTACTGTACAGTACTGTACATACATTTAAAAAAAAATATATATATATTTTTTGTGATCCTACTTACGAATTTTCGACTTACTAATGGCCCATAGGTACGGAACTTGCTCGTATGTCGGGGACTACCTGTATTGTGGTGGGCGATAAATAAGCCCACACAGCAGAGGTTTTGCAGATTCCAGCACAACAAGCATGATCTCAAAGCTGCTGTAGTTTTTAGGAGGCAACAAGCGGCACTTGAACGCATCACTGAACATAGCAGTGAGGCCGGCCCCCCGGCCGGATCCACGCAATGTGCTCAGGTAGGAGCAGCCAGGTGGGAGGAGCTCAGAGAAGGCGCTGTTGTCTCCAGGTTTCTGCCAGGTTTCAGTCATGAGAAACAGATCCAGACGATGAGTGGAGATCAAATCACTTAATATAAAAGTTTTATTAGTGATCGATCGGGCGTTAAACAGTGCTGCACGTACTAGTGCACGACCAGTTACGTCACCCGCAGCTCGAGTGGGCGGAGGTTCTGTTTAACGCAGCCTCGCCTCTGGGTCTTCACCAGGGAACAAGATGGATACTGATCGCTGACGTCATGATTGACAGAAACGAGGCAGCGATGGCGATGAATCATGGAACGGTGAATATCAAAGACGCTGAATTCAGGAGGTAAGTCAGCCGTAGCCATACTGTGAGAGGAGAGATAATTTTTGAATCTCACCAGGACTCCCGCTCTCCTTCCACGTCTTCTGCGTCGCTTGTTGCGTGGTAACGCACTGGCGTTGCGGTGTAGGTAGGCAGGGACAGACGCCAGGAAAAGTGGTGGTGGTGGAGGCTTAAAGTGTCCATATTTGCCAGTAATCGGTGCGTTGATTAGCGAGTTTTGGATACTTAGAAGAGTTGAGCGATCATAGACCAGAAGCGAGGATGCATCGTCGATGAAAAAAAGGCAGAACACGAACAACATTAAAAAGCTCACGAGATGAGGTATCAATCAATCAATCAATCACCTTTATTTAACCAGGTAGAGCCCGTTGAGATCGAGATCTCTTTTACAAGGGTGACCTGGTCAAGTGGTCAGCAGCACACGTCACATTGGCAATAGGCATTTGTCAGGACAGTAATGAGCTGTTATCTGATTGTCTGATTGTTTATAGCGTATGACTGTCCTAACAGACAACTGTCCATGAAAACCACAATACACTCCCATACACACATAATTGAACATTAAGGTTGATGAAACCACACGTAGCAAGTAATTCTGTTTAGGAACACAAGAACTAAAATGTACCTTGGTATTCGTGTTTAAAGGAAGTTGATCGTGCTTCTGGCTACCTGCGATCTCCTGACTCTGGACGTGTTCACATGACATCTGTAACAGATCAGTTATACTTATATTTAGAGGAAATTCTACATTTTGATGATAGCTGCTGTCACATGTAAACCAATAAACATTACATGATTGTTTGTTTTTGGCCAAAGTATCCATCTCACATAAAGGAAAGATAAATGGACAGAGTATTTACAAAACTCCTCTCATGATAGGTGGACTAAGATGAAATTAAAATTAGCTGAATGAAAGAAAACTATAAATTTAAAAACTGTGACTAATAATATTGAAGTCATACTTAACAATCCCTGCATTATTTATATAATTGATATCTATGTCATATACATACACACAAATATACATATATACATGTATATAAGCATATCATAAATGCATATTCATGTACTGTACAGTGTATATACATATATGCATATACATGTATATATATGCATATACTGTACAGATAGACATATACATGTAAATATAACATGTTCTACTAAAATTGTGTGTGTTTGTGTGTGTGACTGTTTTGTGGTTTTAATGGACAGTGGTTTGTTAGGACAGCAATACGCTATAATCAGACAATCAGATAACAGCTCATTACTGTCCTGACAAAACACTGTCCTTAGAAACCACAAAACAGTCACACACACAAACACACACAATTTCAGTTGAACATGTTATATTTACATGCCTATTACACGTATATGTAAGTGCCTATTTACATGTATATGTAAGTGCCTATATACATGTATATGTAAGTGCATATATACATGAATATGTAAGTGCATATATACATGAATATGTAAGTGCATATATACATGTAAATGCAAATGCATATAAAAATGTAAATGCATATATGTATATATACATGAATATGCATATATGTACATATGCATATACATGTATATATATGCATATACTGTACAGATAGACATATACATGTAAATATAACATGTTCTACTAAAATTGTGTGTGTTTGTGTGTGTGACTGTTTTGTGGTTTTAATGGACAGTGGTTTGTTAGGACAGCAATACGCTATAATCAGACACTCAGATAACAGCTCATTACTGTCCTGACAAAACACTGTCCTTAGAAACCACAAAACAGTCACACACACAAACACACACAATTTCAGTTGAACATGTTATATTTAAATGCCTATTACATGTATATATAAGTGCATATATACATGTATATGTAAGTGCATATATACATGTATATGTAAGTGCATAAATACATGTATATGTAAGTGCATATATACATGTAAATGCAAATGCATTTAAACATGTAAATGCATATATGTATATATACAAGAATATGCATATATGTACATATGCATAAACATATAGATGTATATATATGCATAAACATATACTGTACAGATAGACATATACATGTAAATATAACATGTTCAACTGAAATTGTGTGTGTTTGTGTTTGTGACTGTTTTGTGTTTTTTAAGGACAGTGTTTTGTCAGGACAGTAATGAGCTGTTATCTGATTGATTGTCTGATTGTTTATAGCGTATGACTGTCCTAACAGACAACTGTCCATGAAAACCACAATACACTCCCATACACACATAATTGAACATTAAAGGTTCAGTATGCAGTTTCTGTAGAACTGCAGAACTTAGAAATATTTTCAACAGGCAAAGCATTCTGATCCCTCCCCCTCAGAGCCATATGTGGCTCTGCCCCCTTGTGGTCTGTTGAATTTCAAATTCAAGCTCTGTTTTTATTGGCTGATTCAAATTCAAGCTCTGTTTTTATTGGCTGGTTACAAACTCTGTTTTTATTGGCTGGAAAATGGCGGGTCACCTTTTCTTTTTAGAAATGCTTATTTACCACCTGGAGAAGCAAGGGGACAATATTTTTTTTAATTTTTTTTCAGAGATTACCTGGCTAACATCAGTCTGTCAGGAGGTAGTGACAGAGTGAAGAAATATGTTCATAAAAAAAGCTACATACTGAAGCTTTAAAGTTGATGAAACCACACGTAGCAAGTAATTCTGTTTAGGAACACAAGAACTAAAATGTACCTTGGTATTCGTGTTTAAAGGAAGTTGATCGTGCTTCTGGCTACCTGCGATCTCCTGACTCTGGACGTGTTCACATGACATCTGTAACAGATCATTTATACTTATATTTAGAGGAAATTCTACATTTTGATGATAGCTGCTGTCACATGTAAACCAATAAACATTACATGATTGTTTGTTTTTGGCCAAAGTATCCATCTCACATAAAGGAAAGATGGATGGACAGAGTATTTACAAAACTCCTCTCATGATAGGTGGACTAAGATGAAATTAAAATTAGCTGAATGAAAGAAAACTATAAATTTAAAAACTGTGACTAATAATATTGAAGTCATACTTAACAATCCCTGCATTATTTATATAATTGATATCTATGTCATATACATACACACAAATATACATATATACATGTATATAAGCATATCATAAATGCATATTCATGTACTGTACAGTGTATATACATATATGCATATACATGTATATATATGCATATACTGTACAGATAGACATATACATGTAAATATAACATGTTCTACTAAAATTGTGTGTGTTTGTGTGTGTGACTGTTTTGTGGTTTTAATGGACAGCAATACGCTATAATCAGACAATCAGATAACAGCTCATTACTGTCCTGACAAAACACTGTCCTTAGAAACCACAAAACAGTCACACACACAAACACACACAATTTCAGTTGAACATGTTATATTTACATGCCTATTACACGTATATGTAAGTGCCTATTTACATGTATATGTAAGTGCCTATATACATGTATATGTAAGTGCATATATACATGAATATGTAAGTGCATATATACATGAATATGTAAGTGCATATATACATGTAAATGCAAATGCATATAAAAATGTAAATGCATATATGTATATATACATGAATATGCATATATGTACATATGCATATACATGTATATATATGCATATACTGTACAGATAGACATATACATGTAAATATAACATGTTCTACTAAAATTGTGTGTGTTTGTGTGTGTGACTGTTTTGTGGTTTTAATGGACAGTGGTTTGTTAGGACAGCAATACGCTATAATCAGACACTCAGATAACAGCTCATTACTGTCCTGACAAAACACTGTCCTTAGAAACCACAAAACAGTCACACACACAAACACACACAATTTCAGTTGAACATGTTATATTTACATGCCTATTACACGTATATGTAAGTGCCTATTTACATGTATATGTAAGTGCCTATATACATGTATATGTAAGTGCATATATACATGAATATGTAAGTGCATATATACATGAATATGTAAGTGCATATATACATGTAAATGCAAATGCATATAAAAATGTAAATGCATATATGTATATATACATGAATATGCATATATG
>JBBPBX010030679.1:10882-33495 GCA_038048925.1 Garcialebias charrua
ATGTCTGATGATTTATTAAAGCAACATTTTATTCACATACTGTATTGTAAAAACCTGACCAAGAGGACTGCTATAAGCTGCTCCAGTTGTGTCTTCAGACTGTCCTCACATCTAGAGTAAACATTTGTGTGATGTTGCTTTATCTCCCATCGATGATCGTCTCTTTGAGTTTACGGCTCGTCTTGACCCGGAGCTTTAATGCGTTGGTATAAAACTCCTTTTAGTTCATAAACCTACAGCCTGGGCTGAAATGAGCACCGTCTATTAGCCGACCTGCTGTCACCCAGGAAGCCCTGAAATGGATCAATGTGCTCTGATAATGAAGTCATCGACTCCCGGTGAACGATGTGTGATGACTGGACGTCCGGGGGCTCCGTCTCTTGAAATCTGTCGGGGACACATCGTCGTCGGGTCTGAAGTGTAAAAAAGGCTGCAGGTTAGTTTAGGTCTGGGTGTTTTCCATTGCGCGTGGGCCTGACTCCACTCTGCACTGGTTTTTCGCCGCACGTGAATATTTCTGGAAAACTACCGGAGTGAACTCTTCGAAACTTCACCGTTTTGGAGTTCAGCAGCGAGAAGCTTTAATTTGTCATCATAAAATTGTATTGTATTGTGTATTGTATAATTTTATTCATTTCATATTAAAACAATGACAATTTTTAAAATAAAAATGAACAAAAACATAAAATGAAAGGAAGCAGAAGAAGAAAACATTTCTTATCATATCTGATCCTTATCAAACAATCAATTCAAACTTTCAATTCAAACATTAAAATACATATGATATTTGTAATACAAAAGTATACAGTCTCATCAGAATTATATAGTCACATCAAAATACCTATTATAATTTGTTAAATTAGAATCAACTTAAATGTTACTCTTCAACAAAATAGTTTTAATCATTTTCTTAAATATTAGTATGGACTTCACATTTTTTACATTGTCCTCTAGTCTATTCCAAAGATCAATGCCTCTTATTGTAGTAGACCTACCCTTTAAACTGGTTCTAAACTTAGGTTTAACAAACATTTCTGTTCCCTTTAAATTATAGCAACTAATCCTTTTCACAAAATAGGTTTGAATGTTAGATGGCAGTGAGGAAGTATGAGCCTTATACATAAGTAAAAGAATATTATAATCAACCAAATCATAAAACTTAAGTGATTTCAATTTACAACATAGAGTATCAGAAGGATGACAATAAGATTTCCTCATTATAATTCTTACAGCTCTTTTTTGCAAAATAAAATAGGCTTAGTTATTGTCCTACATGCTGTAGTACCCCAAACATTTACACAATAAATTAAATGCGGAACTATAATTGTGTTATAAAGCAAGTGTAAAGCATTATTATTTAACAAATCCCGTACTCGATACTGCAATTGATTTAGATATTTTAGTTTTAACAACAGATATATGCTGTTTCCAAGTTAGTCTGTCATCAATAATTACACCCAGAAACTTAACCTCATTTACTCTACATATCTTAATACCATCAATGTCAAAAGAAAAATCCAAAGTTATTTTTTTATTACTAAATATCATAAAATTGGTTTTATCAATATTCAATGATAACCTATTTTGTTTAAACCAAATTTGTATTTTTTCGAACTCATTTTTTATCACTACAAACATCCTTTCCAAGTCTTCACCCAAACAAAAGAAAGTGGTATCATCAGCAAATAAAACACATTTGAGGATATCAGACACATCACTTAGATCATTCATATATAAAATAAACAACTTGGGTCCAAGGACTGAACCTTGTGGTACTCCACATGAAGTTCTGAGTAAATTAGAACGTACATTATCCATCTGAACAAACTGTTTTCTATCTCTCAGATACTGATCCACTGCAATGCAGGACCTCTGATACCATACAATACTGATTTAATTTAGCAATTAAGATGGTGTGATCAATATCAAAAGCCTTCTTTAAAGCCACAAAAGGACTTTTGTTGGGTGTGGATCTGAAATCCTCCAGATGTATGGAAATCCTCCAGATGTATGGAAATCCATCTGACACTTACATGACCCCCACACCCCACTAATTTATATTTACTGTTTGGGGTTTGTCTGAGCTTCGGTGATGAGAATAACCCTCACGTTGTCTTTGTTTGTAGCTGTAGCAGAGGGAAGGATGTGCTCGTTGTGCTCAGATGTGATGAACTTTGTGTGTGTGGTGTAAATTCCTGCTGGGGTGAGGTCTGAGCCTCAGGTTGATCCATTCTTGATCTGACAAGAAGCACGGTGTCTGGATGCGCCTGCAGCCAACAACCCCCCACTCCGATGCACTTTCTGATCAGCATTCAGCCCATCGTCTTCGTCTTCAGATCAACTTCCTCCACAGCTTCCTTCATCTACTCCACTCGTCTCCCTCCAGGACGTGAGTGAAGACAGACAACCTGAAGTGAATGTCGAGGAGAATTAGACACCAGCAGACAACGTGATTATTCCTCCTTCAAGCCTGTTTTTTTGTTTTGTTTTGTTTTTTTACATACGGCCAAGATTCACAGAAAATTCTGGCTCGGAGGAAAACACAAGAAACATCAGACGTTGCAACGATTAAATCAGAAAAGGCAAAAAATTATTTTAGAAATATAAAAAGAAAACAGATACTGTAATTGGAGCTGATGCAAAAAGACGCGTAGTGAAAGGGATAACCCGAGCAGTCAGAAGGTTGTGTGAGTCAGAAACAATGGAAGACAATGGACAGGCAGCCTCTTAATAGTCCTCCCACTCTGTGCTGTCCAAATGGGCCGATTGACGCCTCTTAGCTCCTTTAATAGCTCCAATAATGGAGCGTGGCTGAGGAGGGGAGTCATCTGTCCAAAGTAATCCAATTCCTCTCAATTCCTCGGTTCTGTTCTCTTGTTTCAGGACATCAGACCCGCTCTTACCACCATGCGATGCTCACAGATTAACTAACCCACAGAGGACTCTGGGCAGGTGCATTATGGGTAAAGTGACTGTGGTAACTTTAATGTGTGTTTCTGTTGTGAGTCTGTGGGTTCTGTGTAGGAATAAACCACTCGTCCCGTTGGCAGATTTGGAAATATCATTGCTTTATTTTATGTTTAACTGCACTTTTATGGGGTGCCATTTGTAAAGTGACGCAGTCAAAACTTAACAGCAATATTTTGGTTTATTTAGCCTTTAATTTAAAAAAAAGTTTTTTTAAAGTCACATTTTCACCATATTATTCATACATGTATGAATGTCATAGTTCCAAACTAAATATTTAATTTACAAGCTAAATATTTAGTTTACAAACTAATACTTAACTTGCAAGTTAAATATTTAGTTAGTAAGCTAAATATTTAGCTCCACACTAAATATTTAGTTTACAAACTAAATGTTTATTTCCAAGCTAAATGTTTAAATTACAAACTAAATATTTTATTTTCTAAATGAATATTTAGCTTGGGCTTAAATATTTTTTTCTAAACTAAATATTTAATTTCCCCAAAAAATAATTAATTTGCTAACTAAATATTTAGCTCGGACCTAAATATGCAACTGGCTAGCTAAATATTTGGCTTACTAGCTAAATAGTTAACTTGCAAGTTAAATATTTATGTCTGAGCTAAATATTTAGTTAGAAAATTAAATATTTAGTTTAGAATAGGGATGTCCGATAATATCGGCCTACCGATATTATCGGGCCGATATTGGCATAAAAATGTAAAATCTCTACATATCGGTATCGGTTTCTCTTCCGATAACAAAAGCCCGATAATTCACATTTTATTTAACAATGAAAAATTATAGTAGGCTGTATATTTTACTTGTTATTTTAGTTGACATTACATGTTCCAAGCTCTTTTACAGCTACAATGTTTAATTTTATTTGTTAAGTCAAATTTGTCCTAGCTATAGTGGGTATTGTCAGGATTATCTCAGGGAGAGCATGATCCAACCTATTGTTTAAGTTTTTTTTTTAAATAAATATGGCAGTTTTTCCATAACTTCAGTTGAAATGGTTTTTGTTTTCTACAGACTGTTTGCCTATGGAATGTATCCAGTGGGGCAACACAATAAAGCAGACAAAATGTCCCTGACAGGAGATATATAATTTCACCTTAATATCGGTTTGTAATATCGGTTAATATCGTAATCGGAAATTAAGTGTTAAACAATATCGGCATATCGAATATCGGCAAAAAAGTCAATATCGAGCATCTCTAGTTTAGAAATTAAATGTTTAGTTAGAAATTAAATGTTTAGTTCTTTTTTATATTGTGTTTATTATGCATTTTGTAATTTTATACAAAACAAAAACAAACAAGCAAACAAAAAACTACAATAACATAACAAACATTTACAGCACCGATACTAAGATCAACTCAAAAACAGGAGGCATGAACATAAATTACAGCAATTATTTCTGAAAAGTTGCTCATTTATACATAGACTTAAACATATACAGTATACTGTATATACATAATTCGAGATCTTTTAATTTTGAAGTATTCAAGCACCGGTTCCCATCTTTTTTTTAAAGCATAGAATTTCCCATTCAAGCAATATCTCAATCTTTCTAATACAATAACTTCAGAAATTAAGTTTTTCCAAAGCTGGATTGAGGGTGCATCACAGCCGACCCATTTAAGCATTATAGACTTTCTAGCCAACATCAGAAGGAATTGCACAGTCTCTTTGTGAATATCTAGATGACTGGGTATAAACCCAAGGACACACATGACTGGAGTAGGGAGAAGTGTTTGTCCTATAGCAGAGCTAATTTCTCAGCACACTGCTTGCCAGAATGCCTCTATAACTTTACACTCCCACAAACAATGAATTCTAGTCCCTGTGACTATTTTACATTTGGGACAATTTGGAGAGCTTCCTGGTGTGTACTTGCTATATATATAAGGAGATATGTATACATTGTGTAAAATATTATACTGCATTTCTTTATATCTATTACATACTGAGATTCTAGAAGGCAAGGTCATGATGTCTTCTCAATCTTCTGAATCGTTTGTGCTTTTCAGAGTCGTGTTCCAAGTTGATCTTAAATTCTCTATTTTATCTTTCTTTGGCACTTGTAATTCAGCATAGAATCTTGACACAAATTTCCCTCGTTTATGACAATTAAGAATCGTTTTTTCAAGTGAAAAATATTCCCCTGGGAACTCTAGTGCATCCATGTTTGCCTTAACATAATGTCTTGGTTGAATATATTTATAAAAGTATCTGGAGGCAATATCATATTGTGTTCTTAATTCCTCAAAAGTCTTGAATTTTCCGTTATTCCAGAGATCATGTATCCTAGTAATGCCAACATCTTGTCAAGATTTAAGATCAGGACCATCGCCCTCTCCTGTCAGATCCGGGTTATCTACCAGTGTTGTCATAGATGAGAAGTTTTTATTCTGGCCAAACATCTTCCTCAGAATAGTCCATGCCTTAATAGTATTAGTAATTAGAAAATTATCTTTGACAGTGACCGTAAGTTCCCGTTTTTGTTTATTTAACATATTTATAGGGGGACAAGGTTTACAAACATTTTCCTCTATCTCAAGCATGAGATAGAGTGAGCGTTTCTGTGGGTTGTACATATTGATATATTTCTTGCATGTAATGACAGTATGTAGTTCTCAATCTTGGGCAGGCCCTATCCACCCAAGGCTCTGGGAAGTTGTAAGACTTCAATTTTAATTTTGGGCTTTCTGCCTGCCCAAATAAATTCTGATATTGCTTTATTAAGTCCAGTTAAATCTTTAGAGTCAAAAAAACAAAAACAGCATAGACATTGGATAAAGTATCTTAGGAAGAATAATCATTTTAATAAGGTTAATTCTCCCCAAGAAGGATATGGGGAGCTTCTTCCATCTTACCATCTTATCCTTAATATGAGTAATCATGTGATTGATGTTTTCGGAGTACAACTGGTTAATCCTGGGTGTTATGCGTATTCCCAGATACTTTAACCCTGTAGGAGCCCATCAAAATGGCTTAATGAATGCTGGTTCTCCCTGGTCACAGGCATTTAAAGGCATTATCTCTGATTTATTGTAATTTACCTTATACCCAGATATCTTACCAAATTTGTTGACGCAGTCTATTAGACCCGGGATTGAATTTACAGGGTCTGTCAGAGTTAAAAGAATATCATCAGCATATAATAATATTTTATATACTTTTGTTCCTATTAGTATGCCTTTTATATCATTGTTTTGTCTAATTGCAATTGCAGGTGGTTCAATAGCCAAGGAGAAAAGTAGCGGAGATAGAGGGCTTCCCTGCACCGTTCCCTTTTCCAGCCTAAAGGGCGCAGATAATAATCCATTTGTCAAGACGGATGCTGTGGGCTTTTTATAAAGAAGTTTTATCCATTTTATAACATTTTCTCCAAGACCAAATCTTCTTAAAACTTCAAACATATATTCCAATTCGACACGATCGAAGGCCTTTTCTGTATCCATTGAGACAATGATGCCTGGTATTTGTGTCTGATGAATGTGTTGAATACTGTAATATTAATTAGTCATCTAGTATTATTTGATGACAAAAGTTCCTTCATGTATCCAGCTTGATCTACATTGACTATATTAGAAACTATCTTTTCCAATCTATTGGCCAATATCTTGGATAATATCTTCATATCTACACCAATCAGGCTAATAGGTCGGTATGATAAACATTGTTCTTGGTCTTTATCTTTTTTTGGGATTACAATAATATTTGCCACATACATGGTATCAGGTAATTTAAAATTTTCAAGAGATGTATTAAATACCTGTTGTAATAATGAGCAAATTTTCTTTTTTAAAGTCTTGTAAAACTCAACAGGGTATCCATCAGCACCTGGGCATTTACCAGATTGAAATGACGAATTAGAATTTTTGATTTCTAGAGTTGTTATAGGTCCTTCTAGTAATTTTTTCTGTTCCGATGTCAAATGTGGAATATTTAAATTATCCAGCATTTCGTGTTCTAGTGCCTCTTTTTTTACTTCAGAACAGTATAATTTTTCATAAAACTGTTTGAAGCATTCATTTATATGTTTATTATCCATATGACGCAGACCGTTTTCATCCTTTATTGAGGATATAAAGTTTGTACTAAAGGGTTTGTTTACTAATCTTGTCAGATATTTGTTTGGTTTATTGCCGTGTTCAAAGAACTTTTGTTTTGCAAATAATATATCCTTTTCAGCTTTCTTAGTTATTATATCAGATAATGAGGCCCGAGCTGTTTTTAGTTCCCCTAAAATTGTATCTGTTTTGGATATAATATAATCCTCTTCAAGTCTTTTGATTTTGTTTTCACATTTTTTTTGTTCTGCTAAACGTTCTTTCCTCTTACGACTAGAGTATATTAGTATACCCCGCATATATGCCTTATAGGCATCCCATATTAATTTGGGGTCAGTATTATTATTGTCATTAAGTTCTAGATAGTGGCAGGGCTTCCGACTTGGGACCCGAAGGACGCAGGTTCGCACCCCAGCCACTACACACCTTAGGGTGTCTATGAGTGCACACCTAATTCTCCAGCTCCCCGGGCGCTTTCTGGCTGCTCACTGCACTACCTGGTGGTGGTTGTGTTAAATGCAGAGACGAATTTCATCTGTGTATGTTTCCCAGGAAAATACATTATTATTATTATTATTATTATTATAAAAGTCTGTCTGCTCTTCTAGTAATTTTATAAAGTCTTCGTTTAGCAGCGGCAATCTATTTAGCCTCCATGATGCTGTGCGATCCGGTGGTCTGGGCGGTTGCATTACCAGCCTAACAGGAGCATGGTCAGAGAGGGAGATAATTCCTATTGTTACCTCTTCCACCAAGGGGGCCAGATAATTTGATACAAACAAATAGTCAATGCGTGTCATCGTTGAATGTGGCATTGAGTGAAAGGTGAAGCTTTGGGTTAAGGGATTGAAATGTCCCCATATGTCTATTAAATCCAGTTCCTCTAAAATATGTTTTACTGCTCTAGAGTTCTTAGATTGGGTGTTTTGGGGAGGGCACCTATCCATAGTAGGACATAAAGAGCAGTTGAAGTCACTTCCAATAAGTATGTTTGGGCAGTCCATCTTCGCAATTTGATTAAGGAGCGCCGCATAGAAGTCCTCATCATTCCTATTTGGGCCATATACACTGCCAAGCAAAAAAAACTCTCCATATAGAGTACCCTTAATCAAAATAATTCTACCTTCTGTGTCTTTAAATGTTCAGTTCTGAAAATAAATATTTAGCTTGGAAATTAAACATTTAATTTACACCTAAATATTTCATTTGCAAACTAAATATGTAACTTGCAAGTTACATATTTAGTTTGTAAATTAAACATTTGGTTTGGACAAACGTTTAGTTTGTAAACTAAATATTTAGTGTAGAGCTAAATATTTAGCTTGCTAACTAAATATTTAACTTGCGTGTTCGGTACTTAGTTTGTGAAATAAATATTTAGCTTGTAAATTAAATATTTAGTTTGCGACTATGACATTTATAAATAAATGTACGAATAACATGGTGAAAATAACATTTTTTTCTTATGAAAGGCTGAATAAACCAAAAATATTGCTGTTAAGTTTTGACTGTGTAACTTTACAAACGGCATACCATACCCTTTTCACTGATACAGCATTTANTATTAAAGCTGCAGTATGTAGCTTTTTTTATGAACATATTTCTTCACTCTGTCACTACCTCCTGACAGACTGATGTTAGCCAGGTAATCTCTGAAAAAAAATAAAAAAAAATATTGTCCCCTTGCTTCTCCAGGTGGTAAATAAGCATTTCTAAAAAGAAAAGGTGACCCGCCATTTTCCAGCCAATAAAAACAGAGTTTGTAACCAGCCAATAAAAACAGAGCTTGAATTTGAATCAGCCAATAAAAACAGAGCTTGAATTTGAAATTCAACAGACCACAAGGGGGCAGAGCCACATATGGCTCTGAGGGGGAGGGATCAGAATGCTTTGCCTGTTGAAAATATTTCTAACTGCTGCAGTTCTACAGAAACTGCATACTGAACCTTTAAGCGCATTACCGCCACCAACTGGACTGGAGTGTGGACTTGGATAATAGACAGGAAAAAAAAAAAATAATAATAATAATAATAATAAAAATAAACAATAATAATAATAATAAAATAAAGTAAAATAAAGAAAAATAAATAATAATAATAATAAAAATAAACTAAATTCGACAAAACAAGCTAATCGACTTCATGAACAAAACAACTTTACTGTATGTATCTGGCGAGTTTTCCTCCAAGAGCCCAGCTAACGTGAAGTTCTGACGTTTTTCTTTTGATAATGACTTAAACAGATGTTTCCTTTGGATCTTGTAGTTATTGCAGTGCAGCAGAACATGTTCAACTGTCTCTGGTTGATTACAGTGTGTGCATTTTCCTGTTGGATGTTTGCCCATTCTATGTAGAGAGTAGTTGAGACCTGAGTGTCCTATTCTGAGTCGAGTGATGACATTTTCCACTCTCCTATTCCATTTTGTTGTCCTACCTAACCCAACACGTTTTTGTATGCTGTACAAATGTCTTCCAGTTTCCTGTAGATCCCAGTGCTCTTGCCATACAGTTTGTGTATATTTCTTGATAAACGGTTTAATTTCTGATTTGCAAAGTGGGACTTGTAGGTCTATGGACAGTCTCTTGATTGCTTGTTTAGCCAGTAAGTCTGCTTTTTCATTTCCCTCCACACCGACATGCGCTGGAACCCAAACAAATTGTAATTTTGTGCCCTTAATGTCTATTCTGTACAGTGTAATAAAAATTTCATAGATGATATCTTTCCGGATTGATTTGCCTGTTGCAATACTATTGAGTGATGAAATGCTGTCAGATGCAATAACAACATTTTTTATGTCATTCTCCTCTATCCACTGCAGAGCCAACAATATAGCTAAGAGTTCAGATGAGTAAACTGATAAATGGTCCGATGCTCTCTTTTTGATACAGACGTCCCTGGCTGGGATGTAAACTGCTGAACCTGCCCTCCCTGTTTCAGGATCTTTAGAACCATCTGTAAATAAAATAACATCATCAGCATGAAGAAATCAGCCGAGGATCGTCAGTACACCTGTGATGTTTAACACCTCCCTCCCTGCCTGCTATGGTCATCTGAGCTGTAGACTAAAAAACAAGCTTTTAAGAATTTTCTCAATGGCAGGTAAAATAGAGGGGAAACTACAAAAAGCTCTGTCTCAATTATTTTTAGAAAGAACAAGGAAGATGGCAATGAATGTTTTAACAGATAGCGTCCATCCTTTCTCGTCAGTTTGAACCTCTGAGCTCAGACGTTGCAGGTCCCTCTGGCAATGTGCTCCAGTGAACACAGACGTATCTCCCTGTGTTCTGTCCCCCCGCTTCTCTGCTTGCTCTCTTCCATCTTGTGAACCCTTAAAGAGACTATTTTTTTCCTGTATACTGTACTTTCCTAACTGGAAGGATTTGATCAGCTGGTCTCGCAGCAAAATTTTTCAACTTCTCACAACAGGAGTCAGGGTAAGGAGGACCCTCTTACCTCGACGGAAACAAATTGGATTCATAATGACAACTGGATGATTTTTTCTGTTTGGGTTGGTGAAATCAGGATTGTCTACAAATGGGTGTGGATGTGTTGAAGCTTGGCAGCACTCAGACTGAATTATGTGGAGCTGCGTCAGAGCTGGAGCAGGCTGTTATCAGGACTGTGAACTTTCTGGCAACACCCATGAACGGTTGGGAATAATCTTGGAGAAAGCTGTAAGCTCGACGTTCGGTATATGGAATCAATTTGGCTGTTTGGAGTCACCATCAGAGAAATGTACCAGTGAGGCTTTAAAAGGCAGAAACGGCAACTTACGAGTTCTGCCTGACCCAAACTGTGGCCTTGACGGTGGACTTCTCTCAACTCCTCCTGGCCTGTTTAGGAAAAACAAAGACACTCTGTCTGTCTCCTCATCCCTCCCTTCCCCAAGACTGTGGACATGTGACGGAACCTCAACCGAGCTGATGATAACAAACACCTCTTATCTGGACAATGGCTGAGTGGGGGCTCTGGACTATGCTATGACCTTCCCTTAAAATCTAATGTCCTCACTGGCTTATGTGTACAGGTAGTCCTCGACTTACGACGGTCTTGAGTTACGACGTTTCGCATTTACGACGCATCTCCCATTAAAAAATATATATATATATTTTGAAATTTTATTTTGAAAAGCCAAGTTACGCAGTTTCCGGTATTACGTAGTAAACGTGGCTGCGGAGGAATTCTGCCCTGTACTCTAAAAAAGCTAAGTCTGGTCCTCTTGACATTCAAAAAACAAAACTGTACTGTGAACCCTGTTTTACATCGTAAACGGAACGGAATACGGCAGCTGGACCGAGCTGGACGGTGGTTTTACGTCGTAAACGCAATAGAGAATATGGAGGAGGGACGGAGGAAACGACTTCACCACAGCATCCAGTAGAAAATTAACTATTTTTTCCCTTCATTATGGCTCCCAAATGTATGTGTTTTTTGATACTTATGTAGATAATTATGTAGGGTACTGTGTTAGGATAGGCTAAGTGCTTGGTAAAATACAGTACTGTACGCTTAAGGTGCAGTACGTACGTATGTTCCGACTTACGTCGAAATTCAGTTTACGACGCCGCGTAGGAACGGATCTCCATCGTAAGTCGAGGACTACCTGTATATGTATCATGTCTATTTATGTTGCTTTGCTGTGGTAGGTTTTTTGATGCCTCGAACCGTGCCCCGTCTAGGACATGGTGTGAGAGATCTTTTTTTTAAATACCATCTCTCCTCATGTTTTCATTCCTTTTCTCATCTAAGCAAAAATATTATTCTGAGGAAGAATAAGAGGGCTGCGCTAATTAGCATCATCTTCGTGCACTACGTCCATCTTTCGGACGACTGTACATACATGTGTTCACTGTATGCAATGATAATAAATCTGATTCTGAAGAACATCTATAAGAAGTAATTTATTCTGAGTGCAATAACCATTCTTAACCAAACCAAATGATAACATTTACATATGGTTTGCAAAATGTTTTATTCTATGCACAAACTGTTGATGTTTTGATAGTACAAATGTGTTTTATTTTATGGTTGGCAAACCGAAGGAAATTTTCTTCTTTGGTGGACAATAAAGTTTTATCTTATTTAATCTTATTGTACCATAATTACAATTATTTATTATTTATTTTTACCAGGAAGGTCCCTTCCTTTTTCCAGGGAGTCGTGGTAAAGATGGCAGCATGGACACAAACCAAGAACGATTTTTCATTCAACATTTATTTAGTCAGGTAAATCTCATTGAGCCTCGAGGGCTCATTTACAAAAGCGACCTGCTACAAACTAAAGAATGATGAACAGCAATGGTAGAATTTCCTTAAACAACAAACAACAGAAAAACATAAGAGAGAAATACAAAGTGAAATGCAAAGTATCAAAAAACTAGCAAAACACCACAAGGTAGATGTACAAAATCAAAAACAAGAACATATCTGCAATGGTTTTTGCCAGGATTCCAAAAGATTCTTAAAACCATTTAGAGAGGTCAGGGCCGAGAGCTTCAGATCTTTTTGTAAGATATTCCAGGAAGCAGGAGCAGAGTAGGAGAACAATGACATAAAAGTCTCAATACAACAGAAAAAAAATGGCAGTAAATGAGAAATAAGCAAACATGAATAGAATAAAAAGCAAGCATGGGTTACAATGGAAGATGTTCTGAATAAAAGTGTACACTAGTCAAACCCTGTTTTAAAAACTGAATCTGACAGGTTGAAATGAAAGCACAAGTAACAGAACAACGATCCCAAACATAAAAACGTAATATTCTAAGGAGGAGGTTAAACACAAAGACAAACAGAAACCCCTCAGGAGCAGCAACTGACAGCTGAAACACAAACTGACTGACGGCACCGGCAAAAATACGAAGACTGATCAGGTGGAAAATAAGAAGTAAACTCAAGAAACATGAAAACGAAATAGAAAACACCCCGACTACGATAACTATGATGGGTTTAGTTCTTCATGTTGACTCAACTCATCGAGAGATGTCACCAAACACCTGATTCAAATGGCTCCCAACCACAGTGGTGGAGAAAGTACTTTAACTCTGTACTTAAATAAAAGTACAAATAAACAGACAAAAACATACTCTAGTAAAATAAGTACCACGTTAACATTATTAAAAGTAAATAAGTACTTGTTTTAAAAAATATTAAAGTATTAAAAGTAAAAGTACTTGCTGAATGTATTACCGGTACCTAATGGAATGGTCTACAATATCATTGTGTGTCTACCGTATGTACCATATTTTCTGGCTGAAAAATCGTACCGCCCTATATATCGCATTAGTCCAATTATGTCCAATAAAGTGGAAAAATCCATAAATATGTCGCTTCGCCCCATAAGTCGCATCTATTATGCATCACCGCTGACGCGTCGCGTATGTTACGCGTCACCGCCGACAAACCGAAATGTGGGCCGGTGACGTTTTGCCCTGCTGCATATGGCGGCCACAGGAGCGAGCACGGAAGGACTTTACAAGATTAACACGGTAAAAACAATTATTTGTTTGCTGAAAATTATAGCAAAGATGTGTCTTAGCTTAACCTTTCCTTAATAAATGCTCTATATGGTTAAATCTGCTGAATTTAAATTGTTTCACTTTGACGTCTTCCAAACGGTCACGTGTGCTGTGAAAATAAATTATAAATAAATCGAATTTTAGCTCAAACATCTCAGTTTCATCAAAATCTGTTGTGTGGTTCATGAGCTATTTTGCTAACAAACACTAGTTCAGACCTACCTCCAGAGTTCAGGAGGCCGGGCTGCGACAGAGTGAGTCCGAGCAGAGGAGGCTTTTTTCAGACACATTAGCTGGGAACGGTCGGTGGACCCTAGCGGCCGAAAGTGGTACTGCTCCATTTTTTTGTCAGAATGAATGGAAACTGTCATATCTCAGCCAAAAATTGGTCTAAAATGTGGGAAAAAATCCATAAATATGTCGCTTCGCCCCATAAGTCGTAGGACATGAAAATTAGTTTTAAAAAACTGCGACTTATAGGCCGGAAAATACGGTATGTTTTCTGTAATACTGTACTTTAATAGTGTTGTGCCATTTTAATGAACAATGCTGCAGACAGGAGGAGACAAACAGCGCATCTTTTGTTTTTTCATAGCATCCCAGGAGGAATTGAGATAGTCCGCCTTCAAGGCCAGGTCCAGATCTACAGTTTGGGTCAGGCAGAATTACGGTAATAAATTGCTGTTTCTGCTGTTTAAAGTCTCACTAGTACATTTCTCTGATGGTGACTCCAAACAGCCGAACTAATTAACTAACTAAAACTAACGAACAAATAAATAAATAAACGCAATGTGAATGTAATTTGTAACGCAACTCATTATAGAAATGTAGTGTAGTAGAAAGTACAGATACTTCATGTAAAATGTAGTGGAGCAAAAGTCGAAAGTACTCACGTTTAACTCTAATTAAGTAAAGTACAGATACATGAAAAATGTACTTAAGTACAGTAACAAAGTACTTGCACTTAGTTACATCCCACCACTGCCAAATAAAATGTTTGAATAAATCATCGTTTTTACAGCAGACCTACTGATGACCTGGCTGTGTGTGGGAGCAGGTAATTAACATCTGCTTGTGGGTCCTCTGTCACTCCCAGATGTGAATGCTCACAGCTGACCGCCTGCTGTTGAATGTCAGATCTGCACAGCACGCTTAAAGCCCTCAGGCTGCAGCCAACGCCATATTTGATTCAGCATTTTGGCTGCTTTTCGTGGAAGCACCACAGCTGTATGGTTTCTGAGCCTGCCGGTCTGCAGCCAAGGAGCAAACTCAACATCTGTCTTATTTGTCTGCAGCCAGACCTCAAACACACCCAGAGCAAATTATCAGCTGTTCTCTGCACCTTAACACCGCCTCCCCCTGCATCTATCCGCCCTCCCAGACGCCATCCTCTGAAGGTTGCCAGGTCCTCCCAACCTCCCCCCCACCCCAGTATGGTATTGGCGGATCACAGTGAGCCCGTGCAGCATGGAGTGAAGGGGGAGTCTGAGGTGCTGGCTGTGGCCTGGTGCCACACTGGGCCTGGTTATTATCTCCAGATGACTTCAGCACGAGCAGCAGATGCCTGTTTGGCCACAGGGGCTGAGCAGAGAGATGCGGTGTGTGTCTGTGTGTGTGTGTGAGTGTGTGTGAGTGTGTGCACAACTGCCTGCATGCTGTTCACGGCTGCATGAACCAATTTATTACCTCCCCACTTATCGCACTATCTCCATCCTCACACAGTTTGGAAGGAGTCTCTGTTTCATTACAAATAGTCTTTGTACAGAATACAGTATACATCTTGTAAACAAATAAAAACCAGTTGATGATAGATGATACCACGGCAGGGATGCTAACGCCATCATCTCACTGTTTTGCCACACGTACGGTAAGCCTATTTTGACATTTTGAACTTGTCACGGCACATTTACGTTGTTTTCATTGGTGTCGTGTTAAGAAAGGCCCACTCTGCGTTCGCTACTCAGCTGCGTACCAAGCAACACGTGTGCACCGATAACATGCCTGCAGATAAACCAACATCAAAGAAAGGGCAGAGTTCGGATTAAACCTCCATATGAGTAGCAGTGGTGAGCTACACCAAAAACATGTTTAGGAGTTAGTACTGTTACAGCACCACATATACTCCATAAACACTACATGTATGGACTGGAGCAACAACCACGTGACTGTAAAAAGGTTGTGTTCAGATGGAACGCTGATCTATACCCAGACAGGAAGAGGTTTAAAATGCTGATTTTGGTGTTTCATGAAAAAACTCTGGTGGATAAACATTTTAAACTCAGATGTTGAGCTTGGAAGTTTGGGTTGGGGACGACTCTGAGCTACTACCACAACAAAACTTAGCACAGTTTCTATGAAACATGAACCCTTGTTGAACTGCATCAGCCAGCTTTGATTAGGCCGACCCTAAAAGTTAATCAGTTATAAATGTTCATGCAGTGACTACGGTACTTTTGGAATTTTTTTTTTTTTTCAAGTTTGAACCAATATTTCATGAGATATTTTGCTAACAACAGATGGACACATGATTGTCTACCTTTTATGGAGTGAGCAGTAGGTAAGTATTGAATGATATAAATAACTTGAATGGACCATCAGAATGGTTGGTTGTCTCGTTTGTCTCCATGTGGCCCTGGGATGGACTTGCAACCTGTCCAGGGTGTCCCCCGCCTCTCACACATTTATAGCTGGATATGGGCACCAGTGACCCCCATGACCCTAAAAAGAAGAAGCGGATAAGGATGGATGGATGGATGGACCATCAGATGACCATGTTGACTTTTCAGACAAAACTCACTGAGATCACTCTACAAAAGTCAGAGAGAAACAGAAAATGATGATTTTCCTCACACACCTTTGAAACACATGGCAGATGCAAAGAGGTGTAGTGGTGAAGAAACAAACAGATGCACACAAGTGGTGAGGCAGTGTCCCCCATCACTTCTCCTTTTGGATTTTCCCTCTTCAGGGGTCGCTACAGCGAGTCATCCTCCTACCTTCATGTCCTCTCTAACTGCATTCGTCTCCCATTTAAATTCCTTTTTTGTGTCTTTTTCCTGGCAGCTGCATTTCTATCATCCTTCTACCAATATACCCACTGCCCCTCCTCTGGACATGTCCAAACCACTGTCCCTCCTCTGGATGTGTCCAAATCATCTCAGTCTGGCCTCCCTAACTTTATCTTGTTCAACATGTGCTGTACCTCTGATGATCTCATTCTTGATCTTATACATCACATGTGTCAAACTCAAGGCCCGCGGGCCAGATGTGGCTCTCCACATCTTTTTATGTGGCCCTTGAGAGCTTAAAAGGTCTGATTGTCACATAATCAATAAGTCAAAAGGGTTTTATATTATAACAGTATAAGAAGTAGACATATATTTCTATATCTGTGCAAATATATATATGTAATATTTGTAAGTTGAATAAGTAAAAAAAAACAGTTATTTACCAATAAGGAGTAGTTGTGTTTAATTTAGATTACTGTACATTTAGTTAAATCTAACTACATTTATACTGTCTTACAGCTACATCTGGCCCTTTGAGGGCAACCACTAAGCTGATGTGGCCCTCGGTGGAAATTAGTTTGACACCCCTGTTATCCATCCTTGTCACTCCTAAGGAGAACCTCAGCATCTTCATTTCTGCTACTTCCAGTTCTTTCTCCTGTCTTTTTGTCAATGACACCGTCTCCAGACCATACAACATAGCTGGTCTCACCACTGTCTTGTAAACTTTTCCTTTGACCTTTGCTGACACCTTTTTGTCACAAATCACTCCTGAAACTTTTCTCCATCCACTCTCTAGCACTTTGAGATTTTCATGAATGAAAAGTGCGTTATAAATTAAATTCATTATTATTATTATTATTATTATTACTCCATCCTGCCTGGACTCTCTTTTTCACTTCTTTCCCACATTCCCCATTTTCCTGGACAGTGGACCCCAAGTACTTGAAGTCCTGCACCTTTGTGACCTCTGCTCCTTGTAGCCTCACTGTTCCACTGGCCTCCCTCTCATTCACACACATGTACTCTGTCTTGGCTGACTTTCATTCCTCTTCTTTCAAGTGAATACCTCCACCTCTCCAAGTTCTCTTCCACCTGTTCCCTGTTCTCACCACATATCACAATGTCATCTGCAAACATCATAGTCCATGAGGATTCCTGCCTGACCTCATCTGCTAGTTTCCATCAGGAACTGTGGCACCTACTCCAGCTTAAAAAAATCTCTGAAACTTTGGCTGAAAACTAATCAGAAGTGCACTCATGTGTAGATTACTTTGTCTATTTTTTATGGCATCATATTTTTATTGTAATTTTATGTTGTGTTATGTGCTATACAGTATAGGTGATGTTTGTATTTTTCTCTGCTCTTTTGTTTTATGGGATGTTTCTTATTCTTACCTGCCTTAGGACAACGGATGAAAATTAGCTATTGTGCTAACTCCGGCATATTTACATTGATGCTAACTGCTGTCATGTTGATTAATATGCAATGTCCTAACTTAAATAAATAAATAAATAAATAAAACAAAAATAAATGAATCTGTTAGTCAGTCCATCACCAAGGCATCAACAAGGGGCTGAGAGAGGATCCTTGATGCACTCCCACACCACCACCACCCCACAGACAAACAGACAGACAGACAGACAGACAGACAGACAGACAGACAGACAGACAGACAGACAGACAGACAGACAGACAGATTTTGTCGCTGTCTGGTATTTCTGTCTTCCCCTTTTCTGCTTATTGTGTTTCTTTCATTCTGCTCTTTATACTTTTGTGTGATTCTGTTCCTGTGTATCTTATTCTGTTTTCTGTCACTTTCCACTCACTCCTCAGTCTGCCTCTTCAGTCTTAAATGATTCACACCTGTCCCTCTTCAGCCACCTGCCCAGGTGCTCTCATTACTCACT
This sequence comes from Garcialebias charrua, assembly GCA_038048925.1. Taxonomy (NCBI): domain Eukaryota; kingdom Metazoa; phylum Chordata; class Actinopteri; order Cyprinodontiformes; family Rivulidae; genus Garcialebias; species Garcialebias charrua. Next base: position 29,365 of record JBBPBX010030679.1, read on the forward strand.
CTCCCTCTGGCTTATACAAAGCCGTTCTCTCCTCCACTCTTCGTCTGGTCATTGTTCTGTTTTTCCACAGACATCTCAGTCCTCCTCTGTCCGTCCTGTTTCCGTCCATTTGGTGATCTGCTCTGTTTTAAGCTTGAGTATGTTTTTGCTGCCTCGTCAGCCTTTTTTAAAATGTTTAATATATATACAGGTGGTCCCCGACTTACAAACGAGTTCCGTTCCTACGCACCGTTTGTAACCCAAAAATTTGTAAGTCGGAACGCATTACACGTGGCGTTCGTAAAACCGGATTTTTGGTCGTAAGTCGGAAAATGTATGCTAACACTGCGCCGCACACCCGTTTATCAACATGAGACTGAACAAGCGTACATAGTGGTTCATATACATGCACAGAACTTTATTTACAAACAGTTAGCTAACACACTTTCATCTAAAAACACATACCAGTGCTGTACTGTACAACAGGGGGCGGCCGTGGTGTAGTGGTAATGGCAGTCGTCCCCCGATCGGAAGGTTGGGGGTTCGAATCCCGTGTCCGCCCACCATGTGTCGTTGTGTCCCTGGGCAAGACACTTAACCCCGAGTTGCTCCCGGTAGGTCTGGATGGCGCCTTACAAGGCAGGCTACCACTACCAGTGTATGAACGTGTGAATGAATGGGTGGATGGCTGGTATTGTAAAGCGCTTTGGGGCTCCTCACAGGGGGCTGGAAAGCGCTATATAAATAAGCTCCATTTACCATTTGTTTGTAAGTTCGTTCGTAAAGTCGTAAGTCGAGGCTGTCGTAAGTCGGGGACCACCTGTATGTATATATATACAGTATATATATATATACAAAAAAAATTCTGCCTCGCTCGCCTTCCTGCCAATGGGTCAAAAACATGATTGTGATAGATCTAGATAGATCTAGATAGATCTAGATAGATAGATATGGTGGTAGTCATCTTGGTTTTGGATGTGGCAACCCAGTCTTTGATAGGGTTTTTTTTATGCATGGATGCAGCCAGTAATCAAAATAGAAGTTGTTAACTCACTTGTTTTTCGTTATCATGCCCGCAACAGGCAACACGGTGGAGCAGTTGGTAGAACTGCTATCTCTCAGCAAGCAGGTCACCCTGGTTCAAATCTCTGTCTGGGGTTCTTTCTGGGTGGAGTTTGTAGCTTCTCTCTGTGCATGTGTGGGTTTTCTCCAGGTACTCCAGTTTCCTCCCATAGACCAAAAACATGCATGTTAGACTGATTGGTAACTCTAAATTGTCCCTAGGTGAGAGTAAGAGAGCGAATGGTTGGTCACTGGTGCCCATGTTCAGCCTTCACTCTGTGTGAGAGGCAGGGGACACCCTGGACAGGTCTCCAGTCCATCACAGGGACACAAAGACAAACAAGTTGTTTGTCTTTGTGTCCCTGTGATGGACTGGAGACCTGTCCAGGGTGTCCCCTGCCTCTCACACAGTGAAGGCTGAACATGGGCACCAGTGACCCGAAAAGGTAGAAGCGGGTAAAGATAATGGATGGATGCTCACAACACTTGCATGGATTGTCAAATGGAAAGGATTTACAAGTTCCCTCTTCAGTCTGCGATGGGAGACAAATACTTTGATTAGTGTGATCTCTGGCTGGGCAGTGACCGCTGGAGTATTTCAAGAACATCAGAAATACTGTAAAGGCAAACATTTTGTTGCAGTCTCACTGAATTTGGAATGTTTGCAACTAGGGGTTGAACGAGTACATAATTTTTAAACTCGACATTAACATAATAATATTCGAGTATAGCTCGAGTAGTTGATGTCATAGGATCTCAAGATGCAAAAAATAATTATTAATTAATTAAAACCGCAAAAAATAAAGTAATTTATTATTTACAAAAAACACTAACATACATTGGGAGCATATATTAGGCTCCTACCATTTATCTTACAGCAAATAAGTCACAGGAAACCCAAAACTGTTAGTTATTATTAAGATGCAAAAGTGAAAAAAATGTGTGGCACATCAAAAATGAAACTAAAAACAGTGGGGCGGTTGACCACCCCGCACCACCACCTGTGGTGCTGCGCATTATCAAAGTCAAAGTCAACTTTATTGTCAAAACTGCAATATGTACAGGACATACACAGGATTGAAATTGCTTTCTCTCAGTCCCTCGGTGCAACAGTAACCATCTAAACACTAAACACTAAAACATTTAATAAACATAAGCATAAAATAGTAAAAGTGTAACACTGTCCTGAGTTTTTTCATAGTAGTATAAAAGTATGAAAATTTACACCAACACTGAAACACCAAACACCCCTAAAACACCAAACACCCAATGAACATAAGCATAAAATGAAATAATAAAAGTGTAATACTGTCCTGAGTTTTTTCATAGTAGTATAAAAAGTATAAAAAGTATATCTATAAAATAAACTGAAGGTTCTAGCATTGACATTTGCAAAGAGTGGCACAGCAGCATATGAGTTAATGTACACAGTATATGTATGAGGTAGTTGATGTTGGTATAGAGGCAAAGTGGCATATGCAGTAAGGCACATTTGGCATCCTTAGATAAGGCTAGTCAGAGAATACTGTATATGTATCAGCAGTAGTGTAGATATAAAAGTAGTGTAAATGTAAACAGTAGTAATAAATGTAAAACAGTAGTAATAAATGTAAACCATATTAATAAATGTAAACAGTGAATGTAAACAGTAGTATGACTATAGGCAGTAATGTAATACAAACATTAGTGCAAATATGAGAAGTAGTGCAAACTGAATGAGCACATGACCGAGAGTTTAGTGAATAACCCGTTTGATGACACAGAGTCCAGTGTTAAAAACTTTGTGTTGAGTGGTAATGTGTGAGAAAGTTTTTTGTGTTAAGGCAGTTCAAATGGGAGGGGAGGCAGAGCAGGCAGAGTGTTTAGCATCCTGACTGCCTGATGAACAGAGCTGTCTCTCAGTCTGCTGGTTCGAGCCTGGAGACTCCTCAGTCTCCTCCCTGATGGCAGCAGTCTAAAGCGGCTGTGTAGTGGGTGTGTGGGATCACCTAATTATAGGTTTAGTTTTAGAGATTAATATGTTTATAGGTTTTTATAGGTTTAGAGATTAATATGTTTATAGGTTTTTATAGGTTTAGAGATTAATATTTTTTGCCTTTTATTTGTGAAACAAGGTCAGAGGAAGCTGGTTCTTGTTCGGCCGATTGGACCCGGTGTTACACCTCATTCTGTGACCTGCAACAGTTCATGCAACACCACCCCCTACAGTCACAATATACGGTGGTCACAGAATATGGTGTAACACCGGTTCGCAACACGCTCCAAACAGGAAGTTGATTCATTTTCTGTTCTGTAACTGCGACGTGATGACGTCACTACAAATACTCCACTTGAAATTTAAAAACTCGATAGAGGTCAAAGTAATCGGTGTGTCGATTACTCGAGTAATCTGTTAAAGCCCTATTTGCGACCAACAAGCTGTGTGGCCATTTGCTGCAAATCACATCTCTTTTCATCTGCACAGCTTCACAAACTGCACTGTTGGCCCTGCACACTATTTTGTTGCCAGCGCCGTACCCTCCTTGGCTCACTTTGCTGCTTTGTGTTTTAATCTACTGGAACACACTTGCAACGAATGAAAGCAAATTTCATGGGCACCTAGAAGGGTTTGAGATGCCCACGGCAACTTCGGCCATTTTGAGAGAAAAAAATGCCCACTCGTATTTTTTGGCACATAGTTAAAACTCAAACGAGAAAAACACAAGAACCACCGTGAACGTTCCAAGACATTTTGGAGCCTGCTTTTTTCGGCAGTCACAGTGAGATGGTTTTACCAACTGAAAAGTCGTCGGCGTGTATAGATGCACGTGTGTGTGGCTTCCTGTGTGTCTCTTTTGCCTCAGTAAATCCACCGGCCTCCTTCCCTGCAGCTCATTATCTACAGTCAGTCCCTGCACAGCTCTGACAAATTTATAGGACGGGAAAAAGAGCGTCAGGAAATGATATTTCTAATCAGACGGCAGCCAATGTCTCCTTTTATTAAAGTGGTGGGGTGGAGGGGGGTTCCCTTCCTGCCTCCCTGTCTGTATTTGGAGGAGTCTTTATAATAACCTCGGATGGCCCAGTGTCATCATATTAAAGCGCTGAACC
>JBBPBX010030680.1:0-35026 GCA_038048925.1 Garcialebias charrua
TATGTGGCACTATGAAAGTTTCATGCCTTGTTCTCTTTCATAGTGCCACATATACATATATTTTTATTTTTTTTTATTTTTTTTAACAATACCAAAAATGTACAAAACTGGCAATGACAATTCACATTTTAACAAATCAATTTCAGCTAACATAACTAAACCTCCTTGTCAATGTCAAAATGTTCCAAAATTATAACATACAGTATTAGTACAAGTTCGATAACATAATATATGAACAATTGAACAAGAAAAGGATACATAAAAATAAAACACTAGGGTTTAAAACAATTTAAATTCTGAGATGATAGAGAAAAGTTTGATAGCTGGGGCAGTATTAATTTTCTTTAAAGATTTACCAAATATTAAAAATTTGTTTTTAAATGCTTTTACACTTGGAATAACTTTGGAAAATCGACATTTATGAATGTAGGATTTGGCAAACAATATTATATTGTTTATCAAAAATTCAACAATTTTTATTTTTTATTAAAATACCAAATTTGATATCTTTCCAAGAAAAAAAATCAACTTGAAGAGACTTGGATATCAACCAATTATGTAACTCCTTCCAGGAAGCAACAATTAAACAGTAAAGTTAAAGTACACTTCACCGATACCCTGATGCATGCTCAACATTTCAACAAGTCTATTTTAGCTGGTTTTTGTTTATTTATGTCGTTTACATTTTAATTTATTTCTTGCACAGTTTATTTAATGAGAAAAACTTAATTTGCATGTTTACATTTATTCTGCTTTATTTAGACATGTTTTTGTAAAGGCTGATCAGGATGGAAAACGCCTTGTAACTAGTACCTTCCTACCGGCCATTGACTATGGTGACATTATTTACATGAATGCTCCTGGCAGCTCCTTGCAGATGTTGGAAGCTGTCTATGGAGCACTAAACCCATCACTGCACTCTGTACTCCTTGGTCAGTTGGTCATCATTATCCACACGTAGGCTCTCACACTGGTTCATCTTCATCTAGAAATCCCTCCTTGGGCTGCTACCTTCTTATTTCTCCTCCCACATGTCACGCCGTCGGTGCAGTTACAACATGCGCTCTCAGGACATCATTACCTGCAGCGTTCCCTCAGTGCTGACTGAACTTGGCAAAAAGGCCTTTTCCTGCTCAGCTCCACTTGGAACACCTGGCAACAGGAACTGAAGTTGTCCACTGTTGGAATAATTGTAAATACATATTATCACATTTATGTTCTTTAATATTCTTTGTGTTTAAACTTATTCCTATTATCTTAAAGTAAACAAAAGTATGTATTCTCTTCACTAATGCTTTGTGATGAGTTGTGTGCAGGAAACCTGTTCGACCGGCAAGCGCCCTGGGCAAAGCTGGCTGTTGGAACAGCTCAGTTGTTTTCCACTCTTGGAAAAATGTGGTTCTACAGGTGGACGTGTACCTATGTGTGAATAAGTCTCCAACATGCTGACGTGATGTGGACGTGTACCTATGTGTGAATAAGTCTCCAACATGCTGACGTGATGTGGACGTGTACCTATGTGTGAAATCAGTCTCAACCGGTTTTTCCCCCTTCCCTCAGCGGTTGAGACACTGTAACTAGGGCATTCCTAAATTCAATAAAAGGCAAGGAAAAACACAAAGAGGCAGAGCAGGCTGGCTCTCCTTGCAAGAAAGATACTCACTTGTGTCTGTTCTCTGTTTTACAGTGTGGTGTTTTAATAATGTTTGGGGTTTAAACCTGACATCCACCTTAATTTATTTAAGGGGTTTCAAACATTTGATAATGTCAATTGAAAAATTGATGCAGATATGTTCTTGTTTTTAGTATTCCACCCTGTTTTACAACACCCTGTCCCTGATTTATTCATTTATACACTACTCTTATTTTAACAGCATTTTTACTGTAGTTTATTGTTGTTATTGTTTACTGTTTTGTTGTCTGTACTTTATATGTTCTGTCTGGAGCAGGTCCCTCTTGTAAATGAGTTCCTGTGGCTCAATGAGATTAGCTTGTATAAATAAAGGTTGAATGAATGAAAAAGCTTTAATAAACTAGTACATTTTATTTTTACTCTACAGTACATAGGGTGCTAAAAATGATAGCAAGTTGAGTTTAATGGTTTTTCAGATGTTTTAGATTTTATACAGATGATAATGTTGTTTGTTAAAAAATAATAATATTCCGGTTTCCTCCCACAGACCAAAAAACATGCTTGTTAGGCTGATTGGTGACTCTAAATTGACCCTAGGTGTGAGTGTGAGAGTGGATGGTTGTTTGGTGTGAGTGAGACAGGTCCCTCTTGTAAATGAGTCCCCGTGACTCAACGAGGCTAGCCTGTATAAATAAAGGTTGAACGAATGAATGAAAAAAATAAAGTCACCAAAAAAGTGTATTTTCGCACCGCAACACATGATGGTGCTGCTTTCACTGAGGTAAACTAAAGGAGATGGGCAGCATGTTGTTTTGTGAAACGACCGGGGGCAGAGCTTGACCACACATTAGCTGTAAACCTTCCATCATGTTGCCCTGAGTATACTAGTTTATAGTAAAACTGTTTTACTATTACTGTTTTTGCCCCCCTTGTTGGAAACACACATCATCATATAAAGAACTCCATTGATTTTGCCAACAAAGTTCAACATTTGAAGCTACAGTAGCCCCAGGAGAAACCCTTGTATCATATGATGTGACTTCTCTTTAGTAGAGTGCTGTATGAATGGGTAAATGAGGGCACAGCGCTTTGAGTATCTTGTTAAGATAGATGAGTAAAGTCCATTTACCATTCGCAAATAAAGTCCGGTTGTTTTTGTCTGGAACTTTTTTGAATTTACCATGTCCTGGATGACTGAGAATTCACCAGCAGTAAAAAGTAAAAACAGGAACAGAACAAATAAAATGTGATGCAGAATTTAACACTGAACTATTGCATCATTAAAAATGGATTATATGCTCATACAACTTGCACTCTGTTTACATTTGCATTACTGTTATATTACACTACTGTTTATATTTTTTACTAGCCTTGTCAAACACATGTCACTTTACCTCTATCAACATCAAGGACTTCATACCTATACTGTGTACATTCACTTCATATGTTGCTTTGTCACTTTACTACAAAAGTCATTGTCAGGACCTTCATACTTATAGATATACTTTTTATATTTACAATTTAGGATAGTATACTTTTATTATTTCATTTTATGCTAATGCTTATTAAATGTTGTAATGTTTATTGTTGCACCGATGGTTCTATGACCTTCTTGGTGAGAGGCGACAGCTCTAGTCAAAAACGGTATCTGAGTTTTCAAAGCAGACGAGCTGATTGAGACACAGACAAACTTCTTGTACTGCTCATGTTAGACTTTATTTTTCAGTGTGGGTACACCGATGATGTTTGAAAGTGTTGATGTGCCTAAAGCTCTTCCAACACACTTGACAGAGGAACGGCTTTTCTCCTGTGTGGATGCGCTGATGGGATTTTAGAGTCGAACAATGTTTAAAACTTTTACCACACACGTCACAGAGGAACAGCTTCTCCCCAAAGTGGATGCGCTGATGGGATTTTAGATTTGAACAATGTGTAAAACTTTTACCACACACATCACAGAGGAAGGGTTTTTCTCCTGTGTGGATGCGCTGATGGGATTTTAGATTTGAACTATGTGTAAAACTTTTATCACACACGTCACAGAGGAACCTCTGCCCAGAGTGGATTCGTTGATGAATTTTTAAAGATGTAGAGTGCCTAAAACTCGTCCCACACTGGTCACAGAGGAAGGGTTTCTCTCCTGTGTGGATGCGCTGATGGGATTTTAGATGTGCATGTTGAACAAAATCTTTCCCACACACGCTGCAGAGGAACGGTCTTTGTCCAGTATGGATTTGTTGATGAATTCTCAAGCAACTCTTGGTTGTAAACCTCTTCCCACAGAATTCACAGCGGTGCAGCTTCTTCTCTGCATTGATCGGCTGATCCATCTGTGTGCCTCTGGATCCATCCTCTCCTTCTTCATGCACATCTGGTTCTTTGAAGCAGAAAACATTGAAGAGAGAACATTGAACTCGGTGGCTCCAATCAAAAATAAAGTTGCAAGTTGATTGTAAGGTGTGGAACAATACCGGTAGTTAAGATCAGATTTATAATGTTTTAAAGTAAAATTATTAATAATAAATTCAGACTAGTCATACTTTAGTGCACTACAAAAAGTTTTTTGTATTTTTTTCAAACTGAATTTGTAAGTAGATGATTGTATGTCGGTTTTGAATACAGCCTAAAGTTGGTCAGATGCTTCAAACGAAGCAACCAGTTTCATGTTACTTCTACCACCAGAGGAGTGTCAGTAAAAGAAGACCTCACCAAAATGTCAAATCTGGATAAACTGGTTCTAAATTAAAGTGGCTCACCTCTTCCAGAGACATGAACTTTCTTGTCTTCCAGAGACATTGTTTGCATGCTGGCATCACTTTTCTCTCCTGTCGCCATGAATCACTTCTGGAAGATTCAAATGAATACAATCAGTCTGGGAAAGTGTCACGGAATCAGCAGTTTAAAAAATATATATATGTTTGATCAAAATGCACATCTAACAGGAATATGATTCATATATGGGATTCATAAAACAATATTTAAGCATTTGTCTATTTTGTCTACATTTCGGTCCTTTTTTATTTAACATTAGCTTGAAAATGATTTACTGTATGAAAAAATAACACAATTTTTTTTTCGAAGATTTAAAATATCTGATAGCTTCTATTAATTTTATGCATCGTGAGCCTTTTTTTTTTTAGGAACCTCCCATAACAAAACACAAATTCACAAGAAAACAGAACAAAATATGCATTTTTTTCTTACCGTTTGTGTGAAAGTGTTGCTGAAGTATCTAACAAGTCCTCGCACAACTTCAGAGAGTCTGAGGTTTAAAACATGCAGTGAGGATTCTCATGGTAACCAAAGAGGAAACAGTTACACAAGTTATTTAAAAATACACAAAAACACGTTTGTGATAAACAAGATGAATTTAAACTGTCAAAAATATTTTTAAAAAGATGGGTTCAATTTTTGATTTTCCTTCATGACCTCATCATCGTTCCATCCCTCCATTTTCCTAATCCACTAGTCCTTTCCAGGTCATAGCTGGTGCCATGTCCAACATTCACCGTGTGAGAGGCGGGGACACCTTGGACAGGTTGCAGGTCCATCACAGGGACACATCGAGACAAATAAACATTCACACTCCTATTCACTCCAAGTTGAAATGTAGAGTTAACTCTTTACATCACCCTTGTTCTTAAAAATGGCCACCAGCACACTTCTCCATTCCTCAAGCATTTTCTCACCCTCAAAAATGCCATTGAATATTTGAGTCATAAAACTCACTGCCATCTCTCCAAGACATGATGATACCTTCACAGTATGATATGACTTACTGCCTTCACCTTCTTGATCCTCTTTAAAGCTTAAAGGGTCTACAACTGGAAAGTCAAATTGTATTTTGTGTAGTACCTACTCTTTTATCATTTAATATTTTATATTAATTCTGATTTTTGTTTACACAGTTCACTACTAATAGATTCATGCAGCTTGTCTCTCTTCCCCATCATTCCTACAACCGCCAGACTTTGGTCAGCAGCTTATTTTAACCAACTCATTATTAATACCTCTACAATGTTTGAGTGTTTTTATGTAGAGTTCATGGATTTCTATTTGAACCTGTGATTATTTAAACCAGTTTTTAAGTTTTCATGCATTTAGCTCATGCTTTTAAAGTGAAAGTCAAATGAAATAAAGGTCCATCTAAGAAACGAGGAACAATACATTGAGGTCATTAAGATGTACTGTTCATTTAGTGTTTAAGTTTGTTCTTTAAAAGTACGGCACTGGATTTTAAATCATTTGCAAATATTACATTGAAAATAAGTGAATACAAATCACAACCATTTAGGAGGAAACAAAACTAAAATTGCTTCATTGTTTTTATTTTTTTGCATCAAATTCTCTCATCCATCCCAAGAACTGCAGTCAGTTACTTTATGAATATAATTAAAGTGACTATTTACTGTGAAGTTGTATGTACATTTGCACATCAGGGGGATCTGGGAAAGGAGTAAGACAGTAAGCATGACTGTAGGAAGGGGAACAGGTTTGAAAGCAGTGAAGAAACACAAGCAGGACTCCAGCCAGACTCTGAGGTCTGTCTCCAGGCCAGCAGTCACACTTCCAGGGATGAAGATGTTCACATCCTTGATAGAGAGGAACGATGGATTGAGAGAGGAGTGAAGGAGGCCATCTTTGTGAAGATAAACCGTCCATCACTAAACAGAGGTGGAGGCCTCCGTGTATTGTCTCTCTCTTACAATGCTGTTATTGCTACTAAGCAAGTGGCCATCAGGGCACTAATGATTGCTCGTTAGGCTGATGGCCCTCCTTTCGCATGTGAACTAGTTTGGGCAGTCACCAGCAAACTGATTGATCCACTTAAGGTGTTTACTGCTTGGTGGGGGAAACAGTTTGCTGGAACTCCTCTGACTGATGATGCCCTCCAGATGGAGGGTCAAACATTTCTATAAAAAAGAAACTGTCCAGATGACCTGACTGAGAATTTTTGGATTTGGTACCTGAATTATTGAGCATGAACTTTCTTTTCTATTGCTGAGCAGCATGCAAACAGATATTACTAAAAAAAAATTCTAGTTTTGTGTTTAATCTTTGAAAATTTAAAAAAATGTTCAGTCTTGGAGTTGTCAAAGCAGACGAGCAGATTGAGACACAGACAAACTTATTGTACTGCTCATGTTAGACTTTATTTTTCAGTGTGGGCTCACGTTAGGCTTTATTTTCAGTGTGGGTACACCGATGATGTTTCAAAGTGCAGCTGTGCCTAAAGCTCTTCCAACACACTTGACAGAGGAACGGCTTCTCTCCTGTGTGGATGCGCTGATGGACTTTTAGAGTCGAACATTGTGTAAAACTTGTCCCACACTGGTCACAGAGGAAGGGTTTTTCTCCTGTGTGGATGCGCTCATGGGATTTTAGAGAATCACGTCGAACAAAATCTTTCCCACACACGTTGCAGAGGAACGGTCTTTGTCCAGTATGGTTTTGTTGATGAATTCTCAAGCAACTCTTGGTTGTAAACCTCTTCCCACAGAATTCACAGCGGTGCAGCTTCTTCTCTGTATTGATCGGCTGATCCATCTGTGTGCCTCTGGATCCATCCTCTCTTTCTTCATGCACATCTGGTTCTTTGAAGCAGAAAACATTGAAGAGAGAACATTGAACTCGGTGGCTCCAATTAAAAATAAATTTTCAAGTTGATTGTAAGGTGTGGAACAATACCGGTAGTTAAGATCAGATTTATAATGTTTTAAAGTAAAATTATTAACAATAAATTCAGACTAGTCATACTTTAGTGCACTACAAAAAGTTTTTGTATTTTTTTCAAACTGAATTTGTAAGTAGATGATTGTATGTCAGTTTTGAATACAGCCTAAAGTTGGTCAGATGCTTCAAACGAAGCAACCAGTTTCATGTTACTTCTACCACCAGAGGAGTGTCAGTAAAAGAAGACCTCACCAAAATGTCAAATCTGGATAAACTGGTTCTAAATTAAAGTGGCTCACCTCTTCCAGAGACATGAACTTTCTTGTCTTCCAGAGACATTGTTTGCATGCTGGCATCAGTTTTCTCTCCTGTCGCCATGAATCACTTCTGGAAGATTCAAATGAATACAATAAGTCTGGGAAAGTGTCACGGAATCAGCAGTTTAAAAAAATATATATGTTTGATCAAAATGCACATCTAACAGGAATATGATTCATATATGGGATTCATAAAACAATATTTAAGCATTTGTCTATTTTGTCTACATTTCGGTCCTTTTTTATTTAACATTAGCTTGAAAATGATTTACTGTATGAAAAAATAACACAATTTTTTTTCGAAGATTTAAAATATCTGATAGCTTCTATTAATTTTATGCATCGTGAGCCTTTTTTTTTTTAGGAACCTTCCATAACAAAACACAATGAATTCACAAGAAAACCGAACAAAATATGCATTTTTTTTCTTACCGTTTGTGTGAAAGTGTTGCTGAAGTATCTAACAAGTCCTCGCACAGCTTCAGAGAGTCTGAGGTTTAAAACATGCAGTGAGGATTCTCATGGTAACCAAGTAGGAAACAATTACACAAGTTATTTAAAAATACACAAAAACATGTTTGTGATAAACAAGTTGATTTTCAACAGTCAACAATATTTTTAACAAGATTGGTTGCAATTTTGATTCTCCTTCATGACCTCATCATCCTTCCATCCCTCCATTTTCCTAATCCACTAGTCTTTTCCAGGTCATAGCTGGTGCCATGTCCAACATTCACCGTGTGAGAGGCGGGGACACCTTGGACAGGTTGCAGGTCCATCACAGGGACACATAGAGACAAATAACCATTCACACTCCTATTCACTCCAAGTTGAAATGTAGAGTTAACTCTGTACATCACCCTTGTTCTTAAAAATGGCCACCAGCACACTTCTCCATTCCTCAAGCATTTTCTGACCCTCAAAAATACCATTGAATATTTGAGTAATAAAACTCACTGCCATCTCTCCAAGACATGATGATACCTTCACAGTATGATATGACTTACTGCCTTCCCCTTCTTGATCCTCTTTAAAGCTTAAAGGGTCTACAACTGGAAAGTCAATTGTATTTTGTGTAGTACCTACTCTTTTATCATTTAATATTTTATATTAATTCTGATTTTTGTTTACACAGTTCACTACTAATAGATTCATGCAGCTTGTCTCTCTTCCCCATCATTCCTACAGCCTCCAGACTTTGGTCAGCAGCTTATTTTAACCAACTCATTATTAATACCTCTACAATGTTTGAGTGTTTTTATGTAGAGTTCATGGATTTCTATTTGAACCTGTGATTATTTAAACCAGTTTTTAAGTTTTCATGCATTTAGCTCATGCTTAAATGAAATAAAGGTCCATCTAAGAAACGAGGAACAATAGATTGAGGTCATTAAGATGTACTGTCCATTTAGTGTTTAAGTTTGTTCTTTAAAAGTACGGCACTGGATTTTAAATCATTTGCAAATATTACATTTAAAATAAGTGAATACAAATCACAACCATTTAGGAGGCAACAAAACTAAAATTGCTTCATTGTTTTTATATTTTTGCATCAAATTCTCTCATCCATCCCAAGAACTGCAGTCAGTTACTTTATGAATATAATTAAAGTGACTATTTACAGTGAAGTTGGATGTACATTTGCACATCAGGGGGATCTGGGAAAGGAGTAAGACAGTAAGCATGACTGTAGGAAGGGAATGGCAGGTAAGGAACAGGTTGAAAACAGGAACAGATTTGAAAGCAGTGAAGAAACACAAGCAGGACTCCAGCCAGACTCTGAGGTCTGTCTCCAGGCCAGCAGTCACACTTCCAGGGATGAAGATGTTCACATCCTTGATAGAGAGGAACGATGGATTGAGAGAGGAGTGAAGGAGGCCATCTTTGTGAAGATAAACCGTCCATCACTAAACAGAGGTGGAGGCCTCCGTGTATTGTCTCTCTCTTACAATGCTGTTATTGCTACTAAGCAAGTGGCCATCAGGGCACTAATGATTGCTCGTTAGGCTGATGGCCCTCCTTTCGCATGTGAACTAGTTTGGGCTGTCAACCAGCAAACTGATTGATCCACTTAAGGTGTTTACTGCTTGGTGGGGGAAACAGTTTGCTGGAACTCCTCTGACTGATGATGCCCTCCAGATGGAGGGTCAAACATTTCTATAAAAAAGAAACTGTCCAGATGACCTGACTGAGAATTATTGGATTTGGTACCTGGATTATTGAACATGAACTTTCTTTTCTATTGCTGAGCAGCATGCAAACAGATATTACTAAAATTTTTCTAGTTTTGTGTTTAATCTTTGAAAATTAAAAAAAAAGTTCAATCTTGGAGTTGTCAAAGCAGACGAGCTGATTGAGACACAGACAAACTTCTTGTACTGCTCATGTTAGACTTTATTTTTCAGTGTGGGATCACGTTAGGCTTTATTTTCAGTGTGGGTACACCGATGATGTTTCAAAGTGCCGCTGTGCCTAAAGCTCTTCCAACACACTTGACAGAGGAACGGCTTTTCTCCTGTGTGGATGCGCTGATGGACTTTTAGAGTCGACCATTGTGTAAAACTTGTCCCACACTGGTCACAGAGGAAGGGTTTTTCTCCTGTGTGGATGCGCTGATGGGATTTTAGAGAATCACGTCGAACAAAATCTTTCCCACACACGTTGCAGAGGAACGGTCTTTGTCCAGTATGGATTTGTTGATGAATTCTCAAGCAACTCTTGGTTGTAAACCTCTTCCCACAGAATTCACAGCGGTGCAGCTTCTTCTCTGCATTGATCGGCTGATCCATCTGTGTGCCTCTGGATCCATCCTCTCCTTCTTCATGCACATCTGGTTCTTTGAAGCAGAAAACATTGAAGAGAGAACATTGAACTCGGTGGCTCCAATCAAAAATAAAGTTGCAAGTTGATTGTAAGGTGTGGAACAATACCGGTAGTTAAGATCAGATTTATAATGCTTTAAAGTAAAATTATTAATAATAAATTCAGACTAGTCATACTTTAGTGCACTACAAAAGTTTTTTGTATTTTTTTCAAACTGAATTTGTAAGTAGATGATTGTATGTCAGTTTTGAATACAGCCTAAAGTTGGTCAGATGCTTCAAACGAAGCAACCAGTTTCATGTTACTTCTACCACCAGAGGAGTGTCAGTAAAAGAAGACCTCACCAAAATGTCAAATCTGGATAAACTGGTTCTAAATTAAAGTGGCTCACCTCTTCCAGAGACATGAACTTTCTTGTCTTCCAGAGACATTGTTTGCATGCTGGCATCAGTTTTCTCTCCTGTCGCCATGAATCACTTCTGGAAGATTCAAATGAATACAATAAGTCTGGGAAAGTGTCACGGAATCAGCAGTTTAAAAAAATATATATGTTTGATCAAAATGCACATCTAACAGGAATATGATTCATATATGGGATTCATAAAACAATATTTAAGCATTTGTCTATTTTGTCTACATTTCGGTCCTTTTTTATTTAACATTAGCTTGAAAATGATTTACTGTATGAAAAAATAACACAATTTTTTTTCGAAGATTTAAAATATCTGATAGCTTCTATTAATTTTATGCATCGTGAGCCTTTTTTTTTTTTAGGAACCTTCCATAACAAAACACAATGAATTCACAAGAAAACCGAACAAAATATGCATTTTTTCTTACCGTTTGTGTGAAAGTGTTGCTGAAGTATCTAACAAGTCCTCGCACAGCTTCAGAGAGTCTGAGGTTTAAAACATGCAGTGAGGATTCTCATGGTAACCAAAGAGGAAACAGTTACACAAGTTATTTAAAAATACACAAAAACATGTTTGTGATAAACAAGTTGATTTTCAACAGTCAACAATATTTTTAACAAGATGGGTTGAAATTTTGATTCTCCTTCATGACCTCATCATCCTTCCATCCCTCCATTTTCCTAATCCACTTGTCTTTTCCAGGTCATAGCTGGTGCCATGTCCAACATTCACCGTGTGAGAGGTGGGGACACCTTGGACAGGTTGCAGGTCCATCACAGGGACACATAGAGACAAATAACCATTCACACTCCTATTCACTCCAAGTTGAAATGTAGAGTTAACTCTTTACATCACCCTTGTTCTTAAAAATGGCCACCAGCACACTTCTCCATTCCTCAGGCATTTTCTCACCCTCAAAAATGCCATTGAATATTTGAGTCATAAAACTCACTGCCATCTCTCCAAGACATGATGATACCTTCACAGTATGGTATGACTTACTGCCTTCCCCTTCTTGATCCTCTTTAAAGCTTAAAGGGTCTACAATTGGAAAGTCAAATTGTATTTTGTGTAGTACCTACTCTTTTATCATTTAATATTTTGTATTAATTCTGCTTTTTGTTTACTCAGTTCACTACTAATAGTTCCATGCAGCTTGGCTCTCTTCCCCATCATTCCTACAGCCTCCAGACTTTGGTCAGCAGCTTATTTTAACCAACTCATTATTAATACCTCTACAATGTTTGAGTGTTTTTATGTGGAGTTCATGGGTTTCTATTGTAACCTGTGATTATTTAAACCAGTTTTTAAGTTTTCATGCATTTATCTCATGCTTTTAAAGTGAAAGTCAAATGAAATAAAGGTCCATCTAAGAAACGAGGAACAATAGATTGAGGTCATTAAGATGTACTGTTCATTTAGTGTTTAAGTTTGTTCTTTAAAAGTACGGCACTGGATTTTAAATAGTTTGCAAATATTACATTGAAAATAAGTGAATACAAATCACAACCATTTAGGAGGAAACAAAACTAAAATTGCTTCATTGTTTTTATTTTTTTGCATCAAATTCTCCCATCCATCCCAAGAACTGCAGTCAGTTACTTTATCAATACAGTATAATTAAAGTGACTATATACTGTGAAGTTGTATGTACATTTGCACATCAGGGGGATCTGGGAAAAGAGTAAGAGAGTAAGCATGACTGTAGGAAGGGAATGGCAGGAACAGGTTGAAAACAGGAACAGGTTTGAAAGCAGAGAAGAAACACAAGCAGGACTCCAGCCAGACTCTGAGGTCTGTCTCCAGGCCAGCAGTCACACTTCCAGGGATGAAGATGTTCACATCCTTGATAGAGAGGAACGATGGATTGAGAGAGGAGTGAAGGAGGCCATCTTTGTGAAGATAAACTGTCCATCATTAAACAGAGGTGGAGGCCTCCGTGTATTGTCTCTCTCTTACAATGCTGTTATTGCTACTAAGCAAGTGGCCATCAGGGCACTAACGATTGCTCGTTAGGCTGATGGCCCTCCTTTTGCATGTGAACTAGTTTGGGCAGTCACCAGCAAAATGATTGATCCACTTAAAGGGGACCACAGATGCAAAATTCACTTTTTAATGTTTTTTTACTAAACTTTGGGTATTTACTTCATAAAAAAACAGTCCTAAGGCCAAAAAAATGCACCCAGTGGTTTATTTACTCTAAGTAGATTTATTTATTTTTGATAAATACACCTGGATTCACACTTCCTGCGGTTATTGACGTCACAACCCGCAGCCAAT
The DNA here is from genome assembly GCA_038048925.1 of Garcialebias charrua. NCBI lineage: Eukaryota > Metazoa > Chordata > Actinopteri > Cyprinodontiformes > Rivulidae > Garcialebias > Garcialebias charrua. Next base: position 13,140 of record JBBPBX010030680.1, read on the forward strand.
CACATCAAACCTGAGTCCAGCCCCTCACCTAGCAACCCCTGGTTAGGCTCAACCCACTTCTGTATTAAACACATGACTGTTGTTTTTCATGATTTCATCTCATCTTTTGTTTATATGTTCTTAATTTCATGTGTACAGCACTTTGTTGCAGCTGTGTTTTTTTAAATGGCTTTATAAATAAAGTATAATTGTTATTTTTATGTTTTAGTTCAATTTTTAGTGTATTTGCGATCGCTCCCAACGCGCAGCCGGCAAAAATTAAACGAGCGGACTCCCGGCATAGGGACCGGCGGCAACGGGACACTGCTTCTGGCGGATGGAGCGGAGCTTCAATTGTACAGCCTCGTTGCAGCGTCCCAGCAGCCTCACAGCAGCGAGGACCTTCTCCTTATGGATTAATTTACGGGAGACACTTGGTGAACTTTGTGTTGTCTTGACTGGAACAGCGATAACTCCCAAAATCGCCGCGTGCAACGAGCGGAGCTGGCAAATACCGGAAGAGGAACAAGCTAACATTAGCATCGGATTCGGGAGGTCTAATGCTAAAAGGAGCAGCACATTGCGGCGCGCTCAGACGGGTTTCGGTAAGTTATCTTAAGTTAACACTAACAGTAAGTCAAATGAGTAATAAAAAAAGAGCTAATTTTAAAACAACAACACATTACAGATACTGGCTGTTACAGAGGGCGTAAACAGATCTTTGAAGGGCGTGGACTTCAGAACTTCTATCAGAAACCGGTCGTTCAAAACGAAAGTTAAAAATGGCAGAATTAAAAAGGGTATAATTGATTATCTAATAATTATTTTGTGCATTAAATTGAAGGAATAGGGTCTGGATATCACACAGAAATACCATAAAATTTTAAAAAACACATCTGAGGTCCCCTTTAAGGTGTTTACTGCTTGGTGGGGGAAACAGTTTGCTGGAACTCCTCTGACTGATGATGCCCTCCAGATGGAGGGTCAAACATTTCTATAAAAAAGAAACTGTCCAGATGACCTGACTGAGAATTATTGGATTTGGTACCTGGATTATTGAGCATGGACTTTCTTTTCTATTGCTGAGCAGCATGCAAACAAATATTACTAAAACTTTTCTATTTTGTGTTTAATCGTTGAAAATTAAAAAAAAAAATTCAGTCTTGGAGTTTTCCAAGCAGACGAGCTGATTGAGACACAGACAAACTTCTTGTACTGCTCATGTTAGACTTTATTTTTCAGTGTAGGTACACCGATGATGTTCGAAAGTGTTGATGTGCCTAAAGCTCTTCCAACACACTTGACAGAGGAACGGCTTTTCTCCTGTGTGGATGCGCTGATGGACTTTTAGAGTCGAAGAATGTTTAAAACTTTTACCACACACGTCACAGAGGAACAGCTTCTCCCCAGAGTGGATGCGCTGATGGGATTTTAGATTTGAACAATGTGTAAAACTTTTACCACACATATCACAGAGGAAGGGTTTTTCTCCTGTGTGGATGCGCTGATGGGATTTTAGATTTGAACTATGTGTAAAACTTTTATCACACACGTCACAGAGGAACCTCTGCCCAGAGTGGATTCGTTGATGAATTTTTAAAGATGTAGAGTGCCTAAAACTCGTCGCACACAGGTCACAGAGGAAGGGTTTTTCTCCTGTGTGGATGCGCTGATGGGATTTTAGATGTGCATGTTGAACAAAATCTTTCCCACACACGTTGCAAAGGAACGGCCTTTGTCCAGTATGGATTCGTTGATGAATTCTCAAGCAACTCTTGGTTGTAAACCTCTTCCCACAGAATTCACAGCGGTGCAGCTTCTTCTCTGTATTGATCGGCTGATCCATCTGTGTGGCTCTGGATCCATCCTCTCCTTCTTCATGCACATCTGGTTCTTTGAAGCAGAAAACATTGAAGAGAGAACATTGAACTCGGTGGCTCCAATCAAAAATAAATTTGCAAGTTGATTGTAAGGTGTGGAACAATACCGGTAGTTAAGATCAGATTTATAATGCTTTAAAGTAAAATTATTAATAATAAATTCAGACTAGTCATACTTTAGTGCACAACAAAAAGTTTTAGTATTTTTTTCAAACTGAATTTGTAAGTAGATGATTGTATGTCAGTTTTGAATACAGCCTAAAGTTGGTCAGATGCTTCAAACGAAGCAACCAGTTTCATGTTACTTCTACCACCAGAGGAGTGTCAGTAAAAGAAGACCTCACCAAAATGTCAAATCTGGATAAACTGGTTCTAGTGTCTCACCTCTTCCAGAGACATGAACTTTCTTGTCTTCCAGAGACATTGTTTGCATGCTGGCATCAGTTTTCTCTCCTGTCGCCATGAATCACTTCTGGAAGATTCAAATGAATACAATCAGTCTGGGAAAGTGTCACGGAATCAGCAGTTTAAAAAAATATATATGTTTGATCAAAATGCACATCTAACAGGAATATGATTCATATATGGGATTCATAAAACAATATTTAAGCATTTGTCTATTTTGTCTACATTTCGGTCCTTTTTTATTTAACATTAGCTTGAAAATGATTTACTGTATGAAAAAATAACACAATTTTTTTTCGAAGATTTAAAATATCTGATAGCTTCTATTAATTTTATGCATCGTGAGCCTTTTATTTTTTTAGGAACCTCCCATAACAAAACACAATGAATTCACAAGAAAACAGAACAAAATATGCATTTTTTCTTACCGTTTGTGTGAAAGTGTTGCTGAAGTATCTAACAAGTCCTCGCACAGCTTCAGAGAGTCTGAGGTTTAAAACATGCAGTGAGGATTCTCATGGTAACCAAAGAGGAAACAATTACACAAGTTATTTAAAAATACACAAAAACATGTTTGTGATAAACAAGTTGATTTTCAACAGTCAACAATATTTTTAAAAAGATGGGTTGAAATTTTGATTTTCCTTCATGACCTCATCATCCTTCCATCCCTCCATTTTCCTAATCCACTTGTCCTTTCCAGGTCATAGCTGGTGCCATGTCCAACATTCACCGTGTGAGAGGCGGGGACACCTTGGACAGGTTGCAGGTCCATCACAGGGACACATAGAGACAAATAACCATTCACACTCCTATTCACTCCAAGTTGAAATGTAGAGTTAACTCTGTACATCACCCTTGTTCTTAAAAATGGCCACCAGCACACTTCTCCATTCCTCAGGCATTTTCTCACCCTCAAAAATGCCATTGAATATTTGAGTCATAAAACTCACTGCCATCTCTCCAAGACATGATGATACCTTCACAGTATGGTATGACTTACTGCCTTCACCTTCTTGGTCCTCTTTAAAGCTTAAAGGGTCTACAACTGGAAAGTTAAATTGTATTTTTGTGTAGTCTCTACTCTCTTATCATTTAATATTTTATATTAATTTTGCTTTTTGTTGACTCAGTTCACTACTAACCTTTTCATGCGGCTTGGGTCTCTTCCCCATCATTCTTACAGCCTCCAGACTTTGGTCAGCAGCTTATTTTAACCAACTCATTATCGATACCTCTTCAATATAGAGCCGTTTGAGTGTTTTGATGTAGAGTTCATGGGTTTCTATTGTAACCTGTGATTATTTAAACCAGTTTTTAAGTTTTCATGCATTTAGCTCATGCTTTTAAAGTGAAAGTCAAATGAAATAAACGTCCATCTAAGAAAGGAGGAACAATAGATTGAGGTCATTAAGATGTACTGTTCATTTAGTGTTTAAGTTTGTTCTTTAAAAGTATGCACTGGATTTTAAATAATTGAAAATAAGTGAATGCAAATCACAACCATTTAGGAGGAAAACTAAAATTGCCTCATTGTTTTTATTTATTTTTTGCATCAAATTCCCTCATCCATCCCAAGATCTGCAGTCAGTTACTTTATCACAACTGGAGGTAAACTAAAATGAGACTGAGGGAACAAATTCAAACTCAATATAATTAAAGTGATTATTTACAGTGAAGTTGTATATACATTTGCACATCAGGGGGATCTGGGAAAGGAGTAAGAGAGTAAGCATGACTATAGGAAGGGAATGGCAGGAACTAGGTTAAAAACAGGAACAGGTTTGAAAGCAGAGAAGAAACACAAGCAGGACTCCAGCCAGACTCTGAGGTCTGTCTCCAGGCCAGCAGTCACACTTCCAGGGATGAAGATGTTCACATCCTTGATAGAGAGGAACGATGGATTGAGAGGAGTGAAGGAGGCCATCTTTGTGAAGATAAACTGTTCATCATTAAACAGAGGTGGAGGCCTCCGTGTATTGTCTCTCACTTACAATGCTGTTATTGCTACTAAGCAAGTGGCCATCAGGGCACTAACAATTGCTCGTTAGTCTGATGGCCCTCCTTTTGTTTCTGAACTAGTTTGGGCTGTCACCAGCAAAATGATTGGTCCACTTAAGGTGTTTACTGCTTGGTGGGGGAAACAGTTTGCTGGAACTCCTCTGACTGATGATGCTCTCCAGATGTAGGACGAAACGTTTCTATAAAAAGAAACTGTCCAGATGACTCGACTGAGAATTATTGGATTTGGTACCTGGATTTGTTGAGTATGATTTTTCTTTTCTATTGCTGAGCAGCATGCAAACAAATATTACTAACATTTTTCTAGTTTTGTGTTTAATCTTTGAAAATTAAAAAAAATGTTCAGTCTTGGAGTTGTCAAAGCAGACAAGCAGATTGAGACACAGACAAACTTCTTGTACTGCTCACGTTAGGCTTTATTTTCAGTGTGGGTACACCGATGATGTTTCAAAGTGCCGCTGTGCCTAAAGCTCTTCCAACACACTTGACAGAGGAATGGCTTTTCTCCTATGTGGATGCGCTGATGGACTTTTAGAGTCGAACATTGTGTAAAACTTGTCCCACACTGGTCACAGAGGAAGGGTTTTTCTCCTGTGTGGATGCGCTGATGGGATTTTAGAGAATCACGTCAAACAAAATCTTTCCCACACACGTTGCAGAGGAACGGTCTTTGTCCAGTATGGACTTGTTGTTGAAATCTCAAGCAACTCTTGGTTGTAAACCTCTTCCCACAGAATTCACGGCGGTGCAACTTCTTCTCTGCATTGATCGGCTGATCCATCCGTGTGGCTCTGGATCCATCCTCTCCTTCTTCAAGCACATCTGGTTCTTTGAAGCAGAAAACATTGAAGAGAGAACATTGAACTCGGTGGCTCCAATTAAAAATAAATTTGCAAGTTGATTGTAAGGTGTGGAACAATAGTTAAGATCAGATTTATAATGTTTTAAAGTAAAATTATTAATAATAAATTCAGACTAGTCATACTTTAGTGCACTACAAAAAGTTTTTTGTATTTTTTTCAAACTGAATTTGTAAGTAGATGATTGTATGTCAGTTTTGAATACAGCCTAAAGTTGGTCAGATGCTTCAAACGAAGCAACCAGTTTCATGTTACTTCTACCACCAGAGGAGTGTCAGTAAAAGAAGACCTCACCAAAATGTCAAATCTGGATAAACTGGTTCTAAATTAAAGTGTCTCACCTCTTCCAGAGACATGAACTTTCTTGTCTTCCAGAGACATTGTTTGCATGCTGGCATCAGTTTTCTCTCCTGTCGCCATGAATCACTTCTGGAAGATTCAAATGAATACAATAAGTCTGGGAAAGTGTCACGGAATCAGCAGTTTAAAAAAATATATATGTTTGATCAAAATGCACATCTAACAGGAATATGATTCATATATGGGATTCATAAAACAATATTTAAGCATTTGTCTATTTTGTCTACATTTCGGTCCTTTTTTATTTAACATTAGCTTGAAAATGATTTACTGTATGAAAAAATAACACAATTTTTTTTCGAAGATTTAAAATATCTGATAGCTTCTATTAATTTTATGCATCGTGAGCCTTTTATTTTTTTAGGAACCTCCCATAACAAAACACAATGAATTCACAAGAAAACAGAACAAAATATGCATTTTTCCTTACCGTTTGTGTGAAAGTGTTGCTGAAGTACAGTATCTAACAAGTCCTCGCACAGCTTCAGAGAGTCTGAGGTTTAAAACATGCAGAGGATTCTCATGGTAACCAAAGAGGAAACAATTACACAAGTTATTTAAAAATACACAAAAAAATGTTCGAGATAAACAAGTTGATTTTCAACAGTCAACAATATTTTTTTAAAAATGGGTTGTAATTTTGATTTTCCTTCATGACCTCATCATCCTTCCATCCCTCCATTTTCCTAATCCACTTGTCCTTTCCAGGTCATAGCTGGTGCCATGTCCAACATTCACCGTGTGAGAGGCGGGGACACCTTGGACAGGTTGCAGGTCCATCACAGGGACATAGAGACAAATAACCATTCACACTCCTATTCACTCTAAGTTGAAATGTAGAGTTACCACCTTACCACTCATGCATGGCTTTTAGTGTTTTAAGAAAATAGAAATGAACCCCTGCACGTGGGGAAAAAAAAAAAAAATCCAGGCCAGGCGACGGTTCTATGACCTTCTTGCTGAGAGGCAACAGCTCTAACCACTGCACCACCATGTCACTCATGATGTGAGAAAAACATTTTATCTATGTGAATGTTCGTCACTTTTCATTAAAGACTTCAAAGAATGACACATTTTTAAGGAGGATCTAGGACTAGGGACAACGCCTGTTGGAGGAAGCTGACGCGTTGGCTCTCTGGCATCTCCATCAGCGTGAGCCACAGGTGTCGTTGGGCGACAACCGTCTCGGTCATGCTTTTCCTGATGTAAGAGAACATTTTAGTGAAGGTCTAAAAAAGTTAAGTCTGGTCCTCTGGAAATTCAAAAAACAAAACAAAACAAAAAAGCAAAAACAGCAGAAACGTTTCGTCTTTTGTCCGAAAGACTTCTTCAGTCTGAGATGCTGTGTTCAGCTCAGTCTTATAAATAGCACCCTCTCACAGTGGATTAACCAGTTTGTTGTTGACAGACAAAACCAACTGCTCACATGATCAAGGAGGACCATCAGCCTAACGATGGATCATTAGCACCCTGATGGTTGTTTGCTATTCACAGAAGTCTGAGCTGATGGATGCTGCTCCCTCTGGCTTCTCTGAGTCTTTTTATCATCAAGCTGACCCGTTTTTCGAATTGGGCTAAAGTTGGTCCACCTTCCAACCGAATTCAGTGTTCAGTTACTCAGAGAGCTGCAATAAGGGACCGTCCAAAATTTTTTCATTTCGGTCCAGGACCGGCCGTTGCACCCCACCGGTCATGATGAGGGCATCCTGCCAGCCAGGTGACCCCTCGAGCTGGGGACCTGTAAAGCCCTCATCTTCAGCAGGCCCAGCGGGACCACGACGACCATGGAGGCCATGAAGCCCAGCAAACGTTGGCAGTGTTTGATTGTCAACCCTGATTGTGTTGAAACAGAGCCAAGCACCGATTGAAGTCTGTTAATCTCCTCTCTGACATTTTTGCATGATAGTGCATTGAGTCTATCTGGAGGCCAAGGAAACAGATTGTCTGGATGGGCAGAAACTGGCTTCTGTCTTTGTTTATTATGAAACCCAGGGTCTGCAGATGTGACATCAGCAGGTTTGTGTGGGCTTCGGCCTGCTGGCGTGACCCTGCCAGCACGAGGAGGGTGTCGAGATAGTTTAAAACTCTGACGCACTGATTCCTCATTGGTGTCAGCGCCGCCTCGAGGCAATTTGTAAACGCACGAGGAGCCAAGGACAGTCCGAATGGGAGAACCTGATACTCGTACGCCGTGTTCTCGAATGCAAACCGCAGAAACTTTCTGTGTTTGTTTATGATTGGGATATGAAAGTAAGCGTCGCGCAGATCCACGGACGTACACCAGTCCCCTGGGCGTACAGAGTGTATCACCTGACACAGCGTCAACATTTTGAACTTGTACAACCTCAGTCGTGCGTTTAAATGTCTCTGATCTAAAATTGGGCGAAGGCCACGTCCCTCTTTGGAATCACAAAATAACGGCTGTAAAAACCGTCATTTGTGTCATCTGGAGGAATAATTCTTATTGCACCTTTTTGTAAGAGTGCCCAAATCTCCTCTCTCATCATTGGAACACGATCTGAGCTTATTGTTGACATTATTAAACCATTGAATCGCCAGGGGCGTTTGTGGAACAGTAATCTGTAGCCTTGGACTACAGTTCCCATGACCCATTGCGGTGGTGCGCATGCTGCCCAGGCGCTCGCGTGTGAAGCCTAGGATATAGTTGACGCGTCGCATAGGGCGCGCGGCCAAAGTGACGCAATCGCGAAGTCCCCGCCCCCGCGCTTTGGCCAGCGCGTTGGTTTCGCGCGTGGTCGTGCACCTCCCAGATTTTGAAGCTCCGCAAGCCTAGCGCGCGCGCCAAATTGATTGACAGGTCGGGTGTGGACCTCACCGACAGCCTTCACGCCAGATTCTGCAGCTGTCTGCGCCGCTGTGGTCGTGGAAACGGCGTCGCGACGCATGGAGGAATGTTTTGTGACACAAAATGTTAAAATTCTCCTTCATTCCTGATCTGGAGTCGGACTTTTCTTTTGTTTTTTCGCCAAAAGTCACGTGATCGCTTTCTCCTCCGCTGACTCCATGCATTGAAAGCCGCAAATAAAGACAACAGTTCAGCACGCGAGCGGAAAGCTATTTGTTTTTGTTGTGTGATTTCAAACAGTTCTTCTTCTACGGTAGATTTCTTCTTCTACACCCTTTCTTGCAACATATGCACAGGTTTTAGAGGGTACTGCCACCTGCTGGTCAGTAAAAGAACAGCACTTTGCCAAGCGCTGCCGTGCCACACTATAAACGCATGCACAGTGCGCGCGCAGCACGTGCGCTCCAGCTTGCGGACCAAAGCGCGACTATATCCGAGCCTTGAGGCGAGCCTGAGCGGCATGTTCATTTGTGGGCTCATTGGGCCCTCTTGTGGACAAAGTTTTAATAGCGGTGGAGGGCCCGTCTGTGTGAGACGGCTCTCCAACCTCTTTATATTTGATGTTTGTTTCATGAAAAAAGGGTTGGGTTGTCCCTTTAATTCTGACTTTTGACACAAAAACGTTTGAGTACAATGTTTGTTTATTGGTGCTTGAAAACAACATTTTGTTTTTATTGCACAAACGGGGAAACGTGTTTTGTGATTCAACAAACATGTTAGTCCAGTCAATCGGGGTCTCTTGGACTCCGAAGTGGTCTGAAAATGAGTGGCTTTCCTTTTTCCCAGTGGGTGGAAATGCTCTGTCAGTTCTGGAAACAAGTTCAGTGTTAGGTAGACTTTTGTTTCTTCTCTCTCACTGCTGAGGAGGTTCTGAGCTGTCCGGCTTGTCTCGGCACAAAATGGTGCTTCAACCATGCCTGTTGGCCCTGTGGGGCACGTCCACGCTGCTCTGCTGCTGATGTCGCCCGTTGTTCAGCCTCAAGTGTAGGCCTCTTGTGTGCAGGGCGTCGAGAGAGCGAATGTTGGCGTGAGGGTGCTCTGTGGCCGCTCAGGTCCCTGGATGTGGAAGTAGAGCCTTCTCAGCATTCCCTCCCGCAGGGCTTCCTCCTGCTTTTTCCTCTGGTTGCAGCGACTCTGAATCTTGTCCAGAGTTCTGCCAAACAGACCTGAAGGCTCCACCGCCTGTTGGAGGAAGGTGACGTGTTGGCTCTCTGGCAGCTCCATCAGCGTGAGCTACAGGTGTCGTTGGGCGACAACCGTCTCGGCCATGGTTTTCCCGATCGCCATCGCTGCTGTGCCTTCTCCGCCTGGTACGCTTGAAGCATGGCCACCATGTTGAGTGCACGTGCTGCGAGGCATTGTGCATGATAAATCTTTTCCAGCTGGGTTACTGAAAAGCAACACAGCTTGCTGGGAAGTGTGGGCCTGTTTGCCGACGTCTTGGATGCCAGGTGCGTTGCTAGAGTCTTGTCCATGGGGGGGATCTGTGACAGTCCCACTTGTTCCATGTTCTCTTCCAAGAACTGTGAGAGCGGGAGGGACAGCGGTGCTCTTGGAGTTGACCACGACCTCGTGAGCTCTGTCAAAAAGTCCGGGAACACCGGCAACTTGTGCCTCACCAAAGTTTGTGGCTTCGGGAGGAAGTAGTTCCCCGCTAGTCTCGTCTGTTGCTGCCGTGGTGGAGGAGCTGGCCACAGCACCTTCATGACTCGGCCGCTCTGCGGCACAGGTCAAACAGGGCTGGTATGGACCCATCCGCTTCGACGGGAGCCGTCGCAACCTCTTGGGAGAAGTCCTCTGCCTCGTCCTGGACGCCTTGCTCTGCTTCGTCATCAGAAATTTCGTCGGAGGCTGATAACGAGATCTCATCAGACAGCAGCATGTTACGCACGTCATATTTGAGTCCCATGTTGTTAGGCTCCTCTCTTGACTGGAGCATGTCCATCTGCTCGCCCCAGGACAGTGCCACCACGTCCTCCATGTCATCAGACTCCAGCTGCGCCGTAGGTCTGAGGGCCTCGGTCAGTATTGGGTCCTTCACTACGCTCGAGTTCCTCAGCGTCTTTGCTAGGAACTCCACCCGTTTCTCCCATGTCATGTGGCAGAGTCGGCTGCAGTGCGAGCACGACTCCGGGTTGGTCAGAGCTGAGAGATGTTCTCCATAACCTCCATTGGCTTCCTGTAACCTACAGAATTTAATACAAAACTGCTCTCATTACACACCAATGCTTACACGGAACTTCACCAGACTATCTAAGGCCCTGTTTACACGGACACTGTGTGGGGGAAACGGATGTTTTGGGTATGTTAATTAGGTGAAAAGTTTTGCGTTGACACGGTCGAATTCTGTGGATACGACTCTCTCCCCCTCCACCCCCCGTCCTCATGATTTCACTGTAGTTACCATGCTGGGCCATTAGATGGCGCTGTGATTTTTGGAACCTTCACTACTGCGCATGCGTGCTGCCTGAGGTAAACAGAGCAGCCGAGGCAGCCTGCCTCGTCTGTTTTCCTCTCTGGCTAAAATCAGCTAACTACAAGTTGTTGTCAACAAGTTAACAACAAGTTAAAGCTGGAATTTGGATAAGAGTCAACAGATTTGACACCAAGTGGGACCGCTTCATCTAACAAGCTGCACACCAGTTGCTGACTGGACCGGAACCGCGTCAACATGTCTGACTTTAGTCCGTGAGAATCAGCTGATTTCCAGCAGCGCTACAAGGTAAACAATGTTCTTAATAATGTTTCCTTGTGTTTAGTTCGATCACAGAACAACCAACTGAGGTTTTATTTTTATTTTTTTCCTGCGAGGTCGAAGCTGTTCCACGAAGCGGACCGGCGGTTCGGATGTGGGTCCAGTTTCCACCAGGATGAAAACAACAGAGTCCAGTTCATTAAAGTTCGGTTAACGTGTTTTTAAAAGTGTTCAATTTAATTCTCAGTGTTTGTGACATGAGTTTGTGGTGTTGAATAAATAAATAAATTAAAAATCAACCTGGTGTCTTCATTTTCAGCAGCATGTTAGGCATGACGTAACGAGTCCAGATAGCTTCATTTAGCTCAGATAAATTTAAATATCTCCCACGCTAACATAAATACTGTTTATTATTGTTAAACTGTTAATATATAGCACATTTAGTATGTTATAGTGCAGCGTGACACGTGAAATGTCCGACTGCCTCGTTAACAGCGACAACTGGATCCAGGCAGCTGGCTCTCTTCCAACACAGATGCAGGTAAGGTGTAGAATAATTAAATATGAGAATCAAAATATATTCCATCAGCTATAGTTCAGAAAGTGGTGCGTGTGTCCACTGTCCAGTCCACCGCCATTGTTAAAATGCCGGCTGTCTGCGCGTGCGTGCTGCGTGCATGTGTTCAAACAAAAGCTCCGCGGGAGATGTTTACATTATCAACGGGGGGTCAGCGAAAAAGTTCCACCTTGAGAGCAGGATCAGAAAAGTATCGGAGTCAAAGAGGGGGGCCAGCAGCGTCGTGTAGGCGATAAGCAAAGTCGCAAAGAGAAAGTAGCGGTTACACTCAAAATACGCACCGTGTAAACTGGCCCTAAAGGACATTCTTGCACCATATTCATCCACCCGGTCTCTACGATCACAGAACAGTAATCTACTTCACATTCCACGAACCAAATTAAGGACCATGGGAGACCGGGCATTCTGTGTGGCTGCCCCCCGCCTATGGAACTCCCTCCCTGACTACCTGAGAGCTCCACAGTCACTGGTTGACTTCAAAAACGGCTTAAAGACTTTTCTTTTTAAGCAAGCCTATTCTGCCTCCACATGATTTTATCTTTGATCTTGGTTGATATTATTATTGATTTTACTTGATTTTATCACTTGTTTTATTTATTTATTTATTTTTTAAGCAGGCCTATTCTGCCTCCACATGATTCTGTCTTTAATCTTAGTTGATATCATTATTGATTTTACTTGATTTTATCACTTGTTTTATTGTTGTAGCACTTTGAGATTTTTATTAATGAAAAGTGCGGTATAAATTGAATTTATTATTATTATTATTATTATTATTATTATTATTATTATTATTATTATTACCTTTTTCCAGCAGGTCCTGTAAAAAGGTCAGGAGCTGGACCAGGTCGCAGGAATATGAGATAATATTCCTTTCTAGACACCAGGCCTCAAAAACACGCCATTTGCAAGCGTAGAGAGTCTGAGTTGACGCAGCTCTCGCTCCCTGTATTGTGTTTATAACGTTACTGGGGAGGCCTGAGGCCATCAGCCTGTTCCTTTCAGTGGCCAAGCTGAGAGTTGCCACAGTTCTGGATGTGGGTGGAGAAGCTGCCCGTGGGCTTGAGTCAGCAGATCCCTGTGGGAGGAGGCAGCTGCCATGGTGTCCCTGACAACAATGAGATCATTTCTGGGAACCACGGTTTCTATGGCCACCTGGGGGCTATTAATATCAGGAAGAGGGCTCCACTGCGTATGCATTCCAGCATCACCTGAATTAAAGGGATGGGGGGAAATGCATAATACAGCACCCCTGCTGGCCAGCTGTGGGCCAGAGCATCTGATCCCAGCGTTGCATCTGTTTCTTTTAGAGAAGTACAGGTCGCAGTGCGTGCTGGTTTTGTAGGCGAACAGATCAACGGATGCCCGGCCATACCGTGACCAGATCTGGTCCACGACACGTGGGTTCAGTCTCCATTTTGAGGGTAACAGTGGCCCCCTGGAGAGGGCGTATGCCCCGTGGTTTAGCTCGCCCGGGATGTGTGTCGCCCTCAGCAACAGTATTCTTGGGGCACACCACGTGAGTAGCTTGTGTGTCAGACCGAGGAGGGCTCGGGACCTTGTCCCCCTCCCTGTTGATGAAGGACACAGTCGTCCTGTTGTCTGATTTTATCAGGACTTGTTATCCTGTAATCAGTCCCTTTTTGAAAAAAATGTTTCACTGACAGGTAAACAGCCCTCAATTCCAGGAAGTTGATGTGTAATCTTGTTTCCTGTTGTTTCCAGAGGCCTTGGGCATTCTGATTTCCAGTGCTGGGCAGCGCTAATCCAAAAATTAGTTCCGCTATTTCTAAAGCACTTACTGATTTATTTAGGTCCGCAATTTCAAAAGCACTTATGTATTAGCAATGCTAGCGGACGCTAATGCTAACACGCTAACCGCCATTTTGAACAGGGCAAATGGCGAACTACTTTTTTTAATCCAGCAGATTTGACCATTTGAACCGGTTAAGCTCAGAAAAACCTTGTGCTATAAAGTCAGCTAAGAAATATATTTTTTCTCAGCAAAGAAATAATTGTTTTTACCGTGTTTTCTTGGAAAGTCCTTAGCTTCTGTGGCCGTCGCGGCCGCCATTTTGAAGAGGGCAAATGGCGAACTACTTTTTTAAATCCAGACGCGTCGCGTAGGCCGCTGAGAAACATCCATAAGTTCACCCTCCATGTTAAAAACTCTTCGTCTGACTCTTCGAAAACAAGCAATAAGGCTGCAGAGTAACACACTGGCTGCTAACTGAGAGCGCTCGCTCTAGCAAAGAGACTGAGGGGACGCTTTTTTGTCACGGACCACATCCGACGCTGACAGGATATGGTCTGTTAGCAGTCGTCCGGGCCCGTAAATAAGTTTTTTCGTTTTTACTGATAGATAATTAGTTATTATCGGTACTGCATTTTAAATAAAAATAGCGCAAATCCGCTTATGAATTATAAAAGTTAGTCAATCCGCTGTAAAGCTAACAAATTGTTTAGGTCCGTTGTAAGCGGATTAGCGCTTTAGCGCTCTCTAGCGGTTTGGCGCCCACCTTTGCTGATTTCTGCAGACTGCTCCCCATCCTCCCTTTGGGGCGTCTGTTGTGATTACCACGCGGGACAATACTCATCCCAGTGGGACTCCTGCCGTGAACACTGAAGGGTTCCTCCAGGGTTCCAAGGCTGTCAGACACTCTGAGCTGATCAGAATTTTCCCTGTTCGCCTGAGGGGGGCGGGGCGCCTTTGTTTGTTTAGCCATATTTGCAGGGCACGCATTTTTTTAAAGCGCCTGCGGCACGCAGGGGATGGCTGTTGCTAAGAGGCCCAGGAGGCATTGGCAAAGCTTGAGGGGCACCCTATGGCCCAGTTGAAAGCGTGCCAGGCAGAGGCGTATTGAAGAAATACGCTCCTCTGAGAGCCATGCTCTGTACAGAATGGTGTTGACCTGTACTCCCAGAAATACGGTAATCTGTGACGGAGTCAGATCGCTTTTCTGCAGGTTTATAACGAAGCCGAGAGCCTCCAGGTGAGAGATCACCATGTGTGAGTGCAGCTGGGCCTGCGCTTTGCTCTCGGCCAGAATTAGAAGATCGTCGAGATAATTCATGACCCTGACCCCTTGAGAGGGGTCAAGGCTGCGTCAAGACATTTTGTGAATGTACGCGGAGCAGTTTTTAGTCCGAAAGGTAAAGCCTTGAATTCGTAAGCTTTCCCCTCGAATGCAAAGCGGAGATATTTTCTGTGCTTCCTCCAGATGCTCACGTGGAAAAAAAACATATTTTAAATCCACTGTGCACGTGTGGTCTCTTGGTCTCACAGACTGGAGTACCTGTCTCAGTGTGAGCATTTTGAAATTGTACGTTTTTATTCTCCTGTACAGCGCCCTGCTGTCGAGAATTGGTCTCAAACTCTGGTCTCTCTTGGACACGAGGAAGTATTTGCTGAAGTGGCCGGAATGTATTTTTTGTTTTGGAACAACATTTATTACTCCTTTCTGTAGCATTGTTGATATCTCCTCTCAGGACGTGTGCACGGTCTGGGTTTATATGTGACTGCAGCAACCCCATGAACCGGGGTGGCCTCTTGTGGAATTGCAGCCGGAGGCCATGACATACTATCGTCATGACCCATGCATTTGGGAGACACGCCCTCCAGGCCTGCGCATGCACCGTGAGCCTGGAAGGCATGTGTATTGCAGGCTGCCTGTGCTTCGTGGGCGCGGGAGGGGGAGCATTTGACCCCCCTCGTTCGGCCCTGTGCGAGCTGACCTGCCCGCCAGCGGACGCCGTGAGGTCTGTCTGCTCCAGACAGCTCCCAGGCATCCTGCTGCGGTTCATTGA
This sequence comes from Garcialebias charrua, assembly GCA_038048925.1. NCBI lineage: Eukaryota > Metazoa > Chordata > Actinopteri > Cyprinodontiformes > Rivulidae > Garcialebias > Garcialebias charrua. The sequence continues at coordinate 28,591 of JBBPBX010030680.1, forward strand.
CTGACCTGGCACCCTGTGCTTCACGAGGGAGGAGGGGTAATTGCCCTCTCCCTTCATCGTGACTGTTTTCATAAAAATTTTGCTGTGTTGTTGTTGTTTTTTTTGTTTGTTTGTTTTTTGTCAAGAACCAGGGCAGTTTGTGCTTTGGTACTTTTATTTTCATGTTTTGAAGAACAAGAGTTTGTCTTTATTTCACACACAGCAGAAAAATTATGTTTTGGGCTCACACGAATGTCACCAGCTTTTCGTAGTCTTTTACAAATAAATTCTGGGTTTAAATGACCAGTTTCCCATACCACATGGGCGGACGAACCAACAAAACTATGAAGCGGGCCCGCTTCATCAGGCTCGCTTCTGTCTCCCGTCCAGGTTCGCCGAGGAGGTTCTCGGCGGAACCGCTTGGCAAGGAACAAACCTGTTCCTGCTCCAGGACTGGCCGGCCTGAGACGGAGCTGTTGCGGGTCTCTGTCGCTGCTCCCCATCGTAAGCTGGTCTTTTCTGTGGGGGAAGGCGCGTGGCTGAGCAGTGTCGAGGCTGCACGGGTCTGCACCCGCTGGTGTTCCTGGGGGGGCAAAAGCCTTCCTCGGCATCCCCTTGCGGAGGGCTTCAGCCTGTTTCCGCCTCTGCTCCAGCCTGCTCTGGATACGCTCCAGAGCCCCCCCGAAGAGTCCTGTCGGCTCGATCGGGTAGTGAAGGAAGGGGTACCGTTGGCCATCCGGCAGGTCCATCAAGGTCATCCACAGGTGGCACTGGACGATGACCACTTCAGCCATGCATCTCCCCTGAGCGATAGCTGCTGTCCCCATCATACGGAGCATGAAGTCAGTGGCCCTGCGGGCTTCCTCCAGGATCTCAGTCGCGGTCTGCTTGTTTGTCGTTACCTGGAGCTCCTGCAGCTTTTCTGCCAGGTACGCCTGCATCATGGCCGAGGCGTTCATCACGCGAGCTGCGAGGCCCTGAGCTCGGTAGCATTTTTCGAGCTGGGCGGCCGAAGCGTGGCAGGCTTTGCTGGGCAAAGTTGGTTTTGCGCCCGACGTTCTGGGGGCCAAGTGAGATGCCAACGTGTCCTCCATCTGCGGGACGTTGGCGATTCCTGCTGCCTCCATTCCAGCGACGTCGAAGAACTGGGAAAGTGGCAGAAGCATGGGAGCCCTGGGTTCAGCCCAGATGCGAGTGAGCTCTGTGAGGAAATCTGGAAAAATGGGCATCCTGTGCCTCGTGGCTGACTGCTGTTTTGCGTAGAAATAATTCCCCGCCAACCTCGTGACCTGTTGGCGAGGTGGGGGTTCTGGCCAGGCGATCTGCAGCGCGTCCGCCGCACTGCGACACAGTTCGTACTGAGCGGGGATCGAGGCGTCTGTCTCTGGCAGAGCCGCTGTTGGGTTCTGGGGGAAATCTTCCTCCCCTTCGAACTCGTTGTCAGCTTCTTCATCTGAAATTTCACCTGAGGCTGTTAGCGAGATTTTGTCTGTGTTCATCATGCCCCGTGTGTCAAATTCAGCTGTTGAGTCCCTGACGGGGGCCGCCATTTCCAGACTGTCCCCCATTCGGCCTGTCCACTGTTTTCCAGATCCATGCTCTCGAGCTCCGGTGTAGGAGTGAGCGCCTCTGAGAGGTCCGGTTCTCGTGGCACCGCGGTGCCACCCATGGCCTTGGCCACGATGTCCACGCGACGCTTCCTCACAGCCTCCAGCATCTGGCTGCAGTGTGGACAGAAGTCGGGGGATTCTAGCGCTGTCTTAGCATGCAACATCCCCAGGCAGACAGGACAGGCCTCGTGGGTGTCCGTCGCCGAGAGGAAGAAGACGCAGCCGCTGGGGCAGGCACATGAGCTGGGGCTTGCCAGCCTGCTGGTCTTGTTTGGATTTTTGGGTTTTCGCTTTCCCTTCTCAGGAGCCATGGCTGAGAGGAGTCAAGCTCGTAAGAAGTTGTTAATCGTTGTCCGAAGACGTCTCCTTCGTCGCGTCGCTCTCGCTGGCTAGCCTGCTACTCGTTAGCAGGGTAGCGGTGTGACGCAGTTAGCGCCGTCGAGCGAAGCAGCTGCGAAGACAGAAGAAAAACTTTGAGGTTAAATGAAAAGCGCTGGACTAGCTTTCGCTAGCCCAGCAATATGCAGGAAATTTCTCTGTACACTCAGCGTAGGGAGCGAGCTCACCTCTGGTCGAGCGATCAAAGTCAAAGTCAAAGTCAACTTTATTGTCAGATCTGCAATATGTACAGTGCAGGACATACACAGGACCGAAATTGCGTTTCTCTCAGTCCCTCGGTGCAACAGTAAACATCTAAACATTGAAACACTGAAACATATAATAATAGACATAAGCATAAAATAGTAAACCTAACACTGTCCTGAGTTTTTTGCATAGTGGTATAAGAGTATGAAAATTTACACCAACTCTAAAACTAAAACATTAAACATTTAATGAACATAATATTGTCCTGAGTTTTTGCATACTAGTATAAAAAAAGAGTATAAAAAGTATAACTAAAATAAACTAAAGGTTTCTAGCATTGACATTTGCAAAGTGGCAAAGCAGCGTATGAGTCAATGTACACAGTATATGTATGAGGTAGTAGTTGATGTTGTTGTAGAGGCAAAAAGTGGCATATGCAGTAAGGCACATTGGGCATCCCTAAATAAGACCGTTCAGAGCACACTGTATATGTACCAGCAGTGGTGTAGATACTAGAGTAGTGTAAATAAATGTAAACAGTAGTAATTACATGTAGGCAGTAGTAATAAAAGTAAACAGTATTAATAAATGTAAACAGAGAATGTAAACAGTATTATGATTATAGGCAGTGATGTAATACAGACATTAGTGCAAGTATGAGAAGTAGTGCAAACTGTATGAGCACATGACCGAGAGTTCAGTGATCAACCCGTTTGATGACAGAGTCTAGTGTTAAAAACTTTGTGTTGAGTGATAATATGTGAGAAAGTTTTAGTGTTAAGGCAGTTCAAATGGGAGGGGAGGCAGAGCAGGCAGAGTGTTTAGCATTCTGACTGCCTGATGAACAGAGCTGTCTCTCAGTCTGCTGGTTCGAGCCTGGAGACTCCTCAGTCTCCTCCCTGATGGCAGCAGTCTGAAGCAGCTGTGTAGTGGGTGTGTGGGATCACCTGCCATGCGGTGGGCTTTCCGATTGAGGCGTTTGCTGTGTAAGTCCTGCAGTGAGGGCAAGGAGGTGCCCACGATCTTCTCAGCTGCTCTCACAATGCGCTGGAGGCTCTTGCGGCATGATGCAGTACATGCACCAAACCACACAGTGATGCAGCTGGTCAGGACACTTTCTATGGCACCTCTGTAGAAGGTGCTCATGATGGAGGTTGAAGCTCCAGCCCTTTTCAGCTTGCGGAGAAAGTAGAGACGCTGGTGAGCCTTCTATGTAGTTAATAATAAATAATAATAATGAATTCAATTTATAACGCACTTTTCATTAGTGAAAATCTCAAAGTGCTACACACATTGTGTCACTCCCACCTCTTCTTTACAGCATTAATGAATTCGTTGTACTGCTAGTGTGTAGTCAGTTTTAATGGAAATCTTCTTATTACACTTCACTTTCGTTGTCACTGACACCAACACTACCGTCGAACTAAAAATACAACATAAACTTAAGTGAGACGGTGTCATGAATACAATCTTGACATAAAAATGATATAACATATAAATACCTCGCTGGCTGACCCTTCCTTTTGAGGTAGAAATGAGAGTAATAAAGAACTTCTTAAACTTAAATTACTTTTGTACAGATACTTGCTAATATCATGTCTTCATAGCAGTACGGTACAACTTCTTTCTTTGGTTGCCTAGCAACATGCTGGAAAGCACTTCCTACTTTTGCCTTTCAAAATAAGAGTCATAACAAAAGAATGTGCATAATACAAAATAAGACATGTAAACTAAAACTATGGCAGTAAAACTCCCACCAAATCACTAAACTATTGTGATTTCACTTCAAACATATAACATTACAATAAAATATATAACATTTTAGCATTTACTGTGCTTCTAGTAACAACACAGTTTTATGAACTGGTCTATCAAGATACACTGGCTTGACAGTCCTTTTTCCATCCTTATCCAAGGTTGAGTCACTCATCAACAGCTTCACCTTCCTGATTCTTCCATTTTTGCATTCCTTTAGTTTCTTTGATATATTTGTCTCTTTGACAAATTTTGAAGATCTAGAATCCAGGATTCCCACTCTCTGTAGAGCTGATCCGAAAGAGGCTTGTCCCATCCGACATTCTCCTGATATAACTGTTGCAGGATTTGTTTTCCTTTTAGGATGAAGGGTGCCACAAATCCCAGTGGATCATACACTGACGCCACTGTCCACAGGATTCCTCTTCTCGTCATTGGATGTTCTTTGACTGTTATTCTGAATTGAAACTCATCAGAAGAAATACACCACTGAACACCAAGTGCTCTTTCCATCAGTGGCTCTCCAAGTGCTAGATCCAAATCTTTAACACTGTCAGCACACTCCTCTCTGGGCAGCGACTTTAACACATTGTCACTGTTTGATACGAACTTGTGTAATCTTAGTTTTCCTGTGTTACACAGCTCTCTTGCTTCCTTGACTAGTTTTATTGCTTCTGCATCTGATGTAACACTTACAAGTCCATCATCTACATAAAAGTTTCTTTGAATGAACTTCACTGTGGTTGGAGAGAACTTTCCCTCACCTTGTGCAGCTAGATGTTTTAAACCAAAATTGGCGCAACCAGGTGAAGACGCTGCACCAAACAGGTGAACCTTCATGCGAAAGACTGAGGGGGGAACACTTAGATCCCCATGCTCCCACCATAGAAAGCGTAAATAATCCTGGTCTTGAGGTGTTACATGGAACTGGTGAAACATGCGCTCCACGTCACACATTACAGCCACTGAGCCCTTCCTGAACCTACAGAGTACTCCCACCAAAGCGTTTGTTAGGTCAGGCCCTGTAAGCAGGTGTTCATTTAGCGAAGTGTCTTGATATTGTGCAGAGCAGTCAAAGACTACACGGATCTTGCCAGGCTTTTGAGGGTGATATACCCCATGGTGGGGAATATACCAGGCAGGGGTATTACAGAGTTCCTTCTCCGGTACTTTCTCTGCGTCATCGCGTGCAACAATGTCCTCCATGAACTTTGCATAGTCTGAGTAGTACTTTTGATCCCTTATGAATCTGCGTTTGAGACTGCTTAAGCGTTGCATAGCACTTGACATGTTATTGGGAAGATTTGGTCTGTCACCTTTGAAAGGCAGGGGCATTTCATAATGTCCATCTTGCTTTTGTGTAATTCCTTCTTGTAGCTTTCTTATGAAGCAGACATCTTCTTGTGAAATGCTCGTCTCTTCCACTGCTCTCTCTATAAAATCTGATTCAAGTGCTTTGATTACATCTGGACCTGTTACTTCTTTTATTTGTGTCTTGCAGATATAATGAACTTTATTCTTTAGCTTTGTGGTTGGCTCAGTCTCTGGTATTACTTGCTTTACAGTGATGCGATGACTTACTCCAATTACATCGCTGCCTGCGTCACTTGAGTCACAGTAACTTATGATGCTCCAGCCCAAATCTGTTTTCTGGGCATAAGGCTGGCTTCCTTCACCACATATGACTTCTCTGGGCATTAAGGCTTGTGTGCAGTTGTAGCCTAGTAGGAGTCCTATCTCACAGTCCAATGGTGGAGCAATGTGTTCAGTGAGATGCTCCAAATGTGGCCATGACCTTGCCGTGTCTGAAGTAGGAATATGGCTACGATTGGCAGGTATAAAATCACGTGTGTAGGCAACTGGCACAGTGAGTTTCTTTTCGGAAAACAATCCTCTTATTTGCAAAGCTTCAAGTTTTGTACATGGTACAGTTGTTTTCTTGGATGACATTGTAGACAATTTGAGCTTAACTTGGGTTTTGGCTGTGTCCAGATTGTTCGCTACTTCATCAAGAATAAAGGACGAATCACTCTGTGTGTCCAGTAGAGCGTAGGTAAGTATTTCTTTGCTTGGCTCATTTTGTGTGGATACATAGACAGGTACTATTGCAGATGTCTGTGTGTTTCTACTTTCATGAGTCACTCTGTTAGACGTACTTTCGTTAACCGTGTCTAGTGACTGTGTTACCTGTTGCTGAGTTTCCTTCCGTTCAGCTACTTCTTGTTCTTTAGGTTGTTCTTTCTTTGTCTCGTGTTTTTGTCTTTCTTCATGCAGACATGTGGGATGTTGTCTTGAGCACGTGTTGCATGTCATCCGATTGGTACAGTTCTTGGAGAAGTGACCACTATTTAGACAGCCAAAACATAGTTTTTCACCTTGAATGAACTTGACTCTCTCAGTAACTGGTTTCTCAGTGAACTTACGACATTTGTGTAAGCTGTGTCCTGCTCTTTTACAATACACACAAGAGATCATGCTTCTTTCTGTAGAGTTAGTTGTAAATATTT
>JBBPBX010030681.1:0-35026 GCA_038048925.1 Garcialebias charrua
TCCGCAATCCTGCAAAGCACATGACAGAACACAGCAACGAAACATACATGCATAAAGACTAATAATATTCATGACCTTGCAGTAGATTTCTATAAATACACATACCCATACCTACAAATATATATACAGTATACATACATATACATTTATATTCATTCATATACCCATCTACATATCTGCATATATCTACATATACATCCCTGCATCCATTTGTGTGTGGTTGTGAGCATGCATAAGTGAATAAGGTTCCTCCAATAGAACATTTAGTAGCGACTGTGAAGCATCAGAGATCCGTCCCCCCAAAGCCCGAGGCAGACGAAGGGGCGATCAAAGCCCAAGACCCCAGGAAGGACCCCGAGCCCAGAGTCCCCAGGGCCACCCGAACAGGACGAGCCACTCGCCCACTCCCCAGATCCGACCAAGGGGAAGAACCGGACGAATCCCACCAGCGACCACATACAATGACCCCCCGGGGTCAAACGCGACAAATTCACAGGCCCCCGCCGGAGCCCGCTGCACCGACGTAGCCCCAGGGCCGGTCACCGAGGCCCGGGCACCGGGGACGCCCACCCCTCAGGCCCAGACCCGAAAGGACCAGAGGACACGAGCCCCACCAGGCAGCCACCAGGCTGAGCCGACAAACGCCCAAGCGACCAACCCCAGATAGTGAGGGCCCCAAGCGCGCCCGCAGGCAAGGGAACACCTACCAGGGGGCCACGTGGCAGGAGCGTGACACTAGTAGCCTCAAGTCCCAGCCTCAAAGGTGGGCACCAAACCGCGATGGACCGCTAATGCGCTAATCCGCTATAGCGTACCTAAACATTTTTATCAGCGTTACAGCGAGTTACTAACTTTTATAATTCATAAGCGGATTTGTGCTATTTTTATTTAAAATGCAGTACCGCTAATAACTAATTATCTATCAGTAAAAACGAAAAAAAAAACTTATTTACAGGCTCTTATGCTGGCTCCGTAGCTGCTTGTTTACTTTTCCCCCCTTGGTGAGGGAGCAGAGAGGAGGGTCGGAGGGGGGGAGGGAGCAGAGGGGAGGGAGGGTCGGAGGGGGGGAGGGAGCAGAGGGGTGAACAGACGTGGATCTATTCTACCATGTAGGCAAATGAATGGCCCGCCCCGGCCAGTCACCTACTAACATTGCTGCTGCTTGTTAATGTACATTTAACATAAAAATAATTATAGTTACGATGAAAACAATCATTAAAAAACGCAATACAAAAACCGGTCGATTTCTGTATCCCCCCCTACTAAAAATGGACTATTCCATCTTGACATCTTCCGGGTCAGAGGTGAACTCGGATGCTAACGATTATGGCTAGCTGGTTGCGCTGGGTCTTTTCATAAATCCGCAGAGAACCCCGCTGTTTCAAGCCAAATTAACCCAGCCGGAGGATTCTATTGTGTGTTCTGTGTCCACCACGCGACGGTGAGTCGTTAGTTTTATGTATTTGGGTTGCTTTTTATGTATAAATGCGGTGGCGAGACGCCCGTGTATTTGAGATTTAAAAGTGGTGTTAGGGATTAAAGATCATTCTCTTTTTTGTTAATTTCGTGGCCGAATAGAATATATGTACGTAAAGTATTAAATAAATCCTTTGATTTTTGTAATTTCATCCTCTTAGGATCATTTTAGTTACTTTTCATTAAATCTGTTGACTGCCTATAGAATTTTGGAATTGGTTTAATTTATTTTTCGGTTGCGCAACAAAAATAAATTACTATTTGTTTTTTGAAACAATATTGAATATAAATAGCGGTTTAAATTAGCTTCCCCTAATTTTCATAAGACATTTGTGCTTTTGAAATTGTGGACCTAAAAAAATTAATAAGCGTTTTAGAAGTTGTGGAACTAATTTTTTGATTAGCGTTGCCCACCACTGCCCAGCCTGACACTTAAACATTCATACACAGACACACTCATTCAGACCCACCGTCATCCTCACCCTCAGTCACAGAAAGACGAACAATAACGACACGTTCCATTCATAATCCCGATGCACACTCTATACCCCCTAGGTCCAAGACATGTACCTGCCCCCTACATGGGGCAGCCCACATCCAAACCCAGGAGGTAGGCCCATTCATTCTGGGGTGGAGAGTAGCAGACATCCAAGATTCGGCCCAACCCGCGCCCTGCCGACAGGACAGGACAGGACACCCGAGCCCAAGCAGCCCCAGGGGGAGCGCACTGCCAGCCCCGCCCACGGCGAACCCCCAGGCCCCGAACCCCCCACATCCCAGCACAACCCCTGACGGCCCACCCCCAGAATGTCCGCCAGGCAACCAGGGGGGTAAGAGAAAAATAAATAAATAATATATATATATAAATAAATACATAAATAAATAAAATTGAAATTAACAAATCAAGACCCCGACACACACACCCCCGTCCCCAAATGTACTGTTGGTGAGTGTTGTTCTAAAGTGTACTTAAAAAGGAAAGAGAAGGAGCAAAGGCTGGCATTGTACCAGTTTCCCCTCCACTCCAACTCTAACCCAGGCCCTTATTGTCTAAATGCATAATGTTGAGTGAGCATAGGCATGGGGGCGAGAGTGATGTCATCCCGCCACCCATAACCATAGTGCTCATTCCATTCCCTATATGTGACTTTTATGAGGATGTTTATGAATGAATGTCTAAAGTGTATATAAAATTGAGTCCCAGGTGGTTCTGAACAACAGAGATGTAAAACCGTTGTAGCACACCCGAGACTCAAATTCCCTACATGTATTAATTTAAGATTTCGAACAATGCTTTTCAATGGGAGCGCGTTCGTAAAGCCGAATCGTCATAAGTCGAGACTGCCGTAAGTCGAGGACTACCTGTATATATTTTTAATATTATTTTTATTTCACCAGGAAAATTCCAGTGAAATCACAGATCTCTATTGCAAGGAAGGCCTGGGCCTGAAGGCAGCCTAACACGCATGTCTTGAACTGTGGGAGGAAACCGGAGTACCTGGAGAAAACCCACGTAAACACGAGGAGAACGTGTGAAATACACTTTGCCTGTCATCTAAAGAGTGTTCTCAATTCAAACTAAAAACATGACGTTCCAAGCTTTAATTGTTTAAATGGGGTCTTTGTTGACGTGTTTTGGTCACGTGCATGGTCATGCAAATTGGGGTGAAACAAGTTTTGGAAAATTGAACCCAAGACCTCACAGCTTCTACTTCTCAAATCATCTATGAATGTTAAAACCTAGAGAAAAAAAACCTTTGTCATTGTTGGATGCAGGCGAACAGCTGAGTCCTGGCCTGAAGACCTGGTTCTCCATTGTTGGTCCACACGTCTGCAGAGAGGTTTAGCTTCCCACATTTCATACTGTGCTGGACTGTATACACTGCATCGCTGAGCTCGTGTTTGGGATTTTTATCTTTTCTCACTGAGCTGTGACTGTTCAAGACTGGCCAGAGAAAATGGACACATTTTCAGTTAGTTTTGTCAAAGTGTGTTTGTTTATTCTACGAGGGGAAAAATACAACACATAAGTCCCACTACTTCTAAAATAGATTTATTTGACATTGGAGGAATTTAAATTCATGTACACATTGGTCTTTCTGTTCAGGAAGCAGCAGTCCACAAGTGAGTACCGGTAGTTCACCATGAGTTGCTGCTGGCACCCTCCCAGCAAGAGTCCCTAGCTTTGGCTTTACGCAGCGTTCTATAGAGAATGTGCAACTATCTGAATGGTCAGTTGGGGACTGGACCTGTGGGCCTCCATTATTGGGCCTTCAGGCTGGACCCAGTTCCTGGGTGCATGATCCAATCCGATCTATAAAATATTGTGTTTGGAGAAAATCCTTCTGCGTTCGAGGTTCGGTTCTTTAAGACTGAAGTTAATTTTAAAGGTAGAGCCTAATCTAATCACTTCAAAACTGACCAGACCATCCGTTTTAAGATGGTTTAAATCCACTTTGGTCGACTTTCAGCTTTTAGCTCGTCAATCTGGGCAGAATAAAACTTCAGATGTAAAGTGTACAAGTAAGAGATTAATTGTTCAGAACCTTTCCAACGAAAATTTCCCGCAATATATCTGAATGCTACAATTAAGCTGACTTGTGGTTGTAGCGTATCCATTCAGTCAGAGCCATTTTGCCCCACTTCTCCTCGCTGCTAATCCCAAACAGGTCAGTGCGGTCCAGTCAGGGCTGCAGCGGGTCAAACGCTTTGTATTTGTTGCCAGCGTGTTAATTCATCTGCTGTTTGACATGCCTGGCTCTTTCCCAACTCTTTAGCACAAACATTACAGCAGCAGACACCAACGGGTTCCCACATCCAGTACGAACCGAAAGGTCCATTTATTGTCGCCGAAGCTGAAAATCAATGGAAACCGAACCACTTGGATCAAATTACTTTTATTTTGCAAAACAAAAATCGATTAAAGTGCTGATAAATATCTCATCTTAGTGTTCAAGTTGCAAAGGAAAATAGGAGAAAGCCTGGGCTTTTCAAGTGGTTATTTGCATTAGAAAGCAAAGATAAAAAAATAAATAAAAATCAGGTCTGCTGAAGGTCAGTTTAAATAGAGAAGAGCAAAACGAAATCTTTCTCCTTTGTTTACCTGCAAAAACAAGTTAAATCAACAAGCAGGAGTTGATAGAAATTGGATAAAACCGTCAGGGCAGCCTCACAAGAGGATTCCTTTTTCATTATGTTTGGACAATGTCGTAATTCAAGCTCCCTTTGGGGCTCTCTTTAACAAAAAATAAATAAAAACCAAACAAATGAGAAGAAGGTGCTTCTCATCTCTTCCCTCCAGTGTGATAGCGCTGCTCTGCTGCGAAATGGGAAGGGGCAGGCAAAGGGTTGGTTAAGGGGATCAAGTCTCCACCTGTGATCTGCAGTAAAACTAAACCCCTTCATTCCTTATCCTCTCCTCCGTCTCTCATCCCTTTTTGTTTTGTTTTTCTTTAGGTCCTCTGAGGATATTGTTGCGATATCCCTTCAGTGGTAAAATGTCCCCAGGCACAAAGCTATTTCAGATCCTTTACCAGCAGGCCCGTGGTGATAGAAAAGACGTAATTTGTTTTGACTTGGCTCCTCACACAAACCAATCTCCCGGTGTTATTTAAGTCCCCGCTCTTGTCTCGCTCTCGGCGGCGAGTGACGGCAAACAACAAATCTCAGGTTGCCATGGATCCTGGCTATTTATAGGCGGCGTGTGTGGGATTTTTGGAGCCGTTGCATTCGTGTGCATCTTTAAATTTTTATTAACTTGTGTGTCCGTTCGGACATAAGAATCCCCGACCTCTACGGTGGCCCCAAGGTGTAAATGAACAACATTTAAAAAAACAGAATTACATTTGGAAAAACACAACAAAAACAACAAAAACACAACAACATTTGAAAAAACGGAATTACATTAAGCCGAACCGGAAGTGGCCAAAGCGGAAGTAGAGAAAACCAATCTACATTAAGCCAAACCGGAAGTGGCCAAAGCGGAAGTGGTCCGAATCACATTAGAAAAAAACGAAATTACATTTGGAAAAACGCAACAAAAACACAACATTTGAAAAAACGAAATTACATTAAGACAAACTTTTTGTTTTGGCTTAATGTAATTCAGTTTTTTCAAATGTCATTCTGTTTTTTCAAATGTAATTTCGTTTTTTCAATTAAAATTATGTTTTTTTCAAATGTTGTTGTGTTTTTGTGAAACTGAATTACATTTGGAAAAACACAACAAAAACACAACAACATTTGAAAAAACGAAATTACATTAAGACAAACTTCTTTTTTTTTTGGCTTGATGTAATTCAGTTTTTTCAAATGTCATTCTGTTTTTTTCAAATGTAATTTCGTTTTTACAAATGTAATTCCGCTTTTTCAAATGTTGTTGTGTTTTTGTTGTTTTTGTTGTTTTTCCAAATGTAATTCTGTTTTTTTAAATGTTGTTCATTTACACCTTGGGGCCACCGTAGACCTCCCCTCTGGACTTTCTGTTTCTGATAAACTGATAGTTCAAGTCAGGATTTAGTCTCAGCCCACTGCTGTTAGACTGAAATAAACACGTGTATAATTTAGGGATAGAATCAAACTTTTTGACTTTGAATTAGACTTTAAAGAAGAACTTGTGCCGTATTCCCAGTGCACTCATATCTGGGTTGGTGCAATGTGGAGAAACGGATATGAAGCCTTTAAAGAACACTGGATAGTCCTAAAATAGAGAGCTTCATTATGCAGCCGGAGCAAGAAGAACCAGCCTGTTGATCAATTCCCTCCGGTGACTTCTGAACTGCGCTCTTCAGCCACAGCACGAGGAAGAAAGCCCAAGAAAAGAATTCAACTTCCTTGCAAAAAAAATAAACTTTTGTAAGGAAGTTGAATTATTTGCTGTTACATTATATATTTTATTGGAACATAAAAAGCACGTGTAAAATGGTTTTGAACGGTTCAGACAGTTTTGCTTCTTGAATTTCTCTCAAAGTGGCAACATTCGGATTTACTGTATTTATCTCTAACAGTAACCGGATGCACTTAACACGACATTGCACTCATATTGTCTTCTTCACAGTCGAGCAGGTTTTCATAACGCTGGGAGACTTTTTGAGTCCAGGCAGGTTTCTCTGGGGTGGATGGTCATGACTAGAGCCTGACTGATAGGGAAATTTTGGCTATTACCGATATTGGGAGCGGAAGGCAAATGCCGGTAACCAATATGATGGTTGAAAGTTTTTGAGCTTTGTCCACCCCCAAGAATCTACTGTAAGTAAACAGCTACTTTTCAACCTGTTTTAACACTTAAAGTCTTGAAACAGTCTTTCTAACGTGCGTTCATATTTTCTATCCTCCGCTATTCACCATAAAGTTATCGTGTTACAAAAATATAAATTCAACTTAAAAAGCTAAGTCTGGTCCTCTGGACATTCAAAAAACATAACAAAGAAGTACCGTAACTTCTTTCTTTTTTTTCTTTCTTTTTTTTTAATGTCCAGAGGACCAGACTTAGCTTTTTTAGATTTTTCTACCTGGATTATTGAGCATGCATCAGGATATAAATTCAACTTCCTTCCTTGTTCATTGTTTAAACGGTCAGTCCCGCATGGTGAAGGTCTAACTATTGATCACAGCTGTTTTTTTCTTTGCAGAGACGTAAAGATTTCAGTCAAACAATGCATTTCATTGAGGATAGGGCCGAACGATTTTGGAAAATATTCTAATTCAATATTGTAATTGCAATTTAATAGGCAATCATTTTTCAATGTCTTCTCATGTATTTTTCAACGAGCACAAGCAATAAATCAAATCTGTTTCTGTTATCAAAAAAACTCCACTGTTTTTAGCGCCGCTGCATTTCTGTTTCTGCATTTGTTTGTGTAGTTCCAGGATAGCAACTTGGCTAAAATGTGTGGGCGAGGGCATGCTGTACCGCTTATCCACTGTGTTTACCAAAGCCGTAAACCCAGGCTTGGTTACTATATTAATGGGCATCATTTCTTTTGCTATGAACTCGGTTCTTGCTTGAGTTATTTCCACGTGCTTTTTCAAATTATGTTCATACGGAGTAATACCTTCAAACAGTTCGGTCAGTGATCCCTGTCAGCTGCTACTTTGCTTACTTGAAGTTAAAGCACTGGTCGTTGGCATTCTAGCCATGCAACTATCGTAAATGGCTTTGGTGTTTTGTTAAGTGATTTGTGGTGTTACCTCGAGAGGTACTAACAGCAGCAAGGCAGGTTCTGCACAATACATGTTGTTGTGCAGCGTCTTCTTTTTTTGTATAGCCAAAATAATTCCAAACAACGAACGTGCTGCCTCTCTTTGGCACCAAACTTTTAGATGTCATTTTCTGTCGAGCCTGATGCCATTGTGCAAACAGTTAAAGTGCAGAGTTTACTTCTGCTCCCTACTTTGCTTTACTCCAATCTGCTCACTTGCAAGTCACATAACCAGATCCCGTGACCAGTCACATCCCAGCCTTTGCAATTAGAAATTCTCATTTTATCATATCGTGATATTATCGCAAATGCAATTAATTGTTCAGCCCTAACTGAGGACGACAAAGATAATGTTACTAACTGATATATTTTACTTCTATGTTAGATTTATAGTTCACACTAGTTTTACAAGGCAATTAGCATCTAGCTAAACTTTAGCTTGCTAACAAGAGGCATGTAGCTAATGACAAGTGAGTTGGAGCATTGAAGATAATTTATTATTGCTGATATTTTATTTTACAAATAAGTTACAATAAATATACCATGCTCCGTTCAGCAAAATATCTACACAGTATTGCTCCCTGCTTTGGCTGTGCTGAAAGTGAAAGTTAAATTGAGCGTCCATGACTTGAAGGTTGTCTGCATGCGCCCTCTGCTGGATACATTGTACAATTACACCTTTTGCGAGTAAGGACATGGCTTGTTCCCACTGTTTATACTGGTACATAATGGGACAATTAACACAGATACCGATATAATAATAATAATAATAATAATAATAATAATAATAATAATAATAATAATAATAATAATAATTAATTCAATTTATAACGCACTTTTCATTACTGAAAATCTCAAAGTGCTACACATATATTGAATGCTACACACATTCATAAACCGGTGGCGGCAGACTACCATGCAAGGTGCTTTCCAGTCCTACCGGGAGCAACTCAGGGTTAAGTGTCTTGCCCAAGGACACAACGACACATGGTGCGGGTCCCGGGAGTCGAACCGCCAACTTTCCGATCGGGAGACGACTGCCATTACCACTACACCACGGCCGCCCCAAATGTCCCCAAACATCTATATCAGACCTACCAATATATCGGTCGGGCTCTAGTTATGACTCTTCAGTTTCATTCATGGGTTTCATCTTCTAGAGTACTCACAAAAACTATCAATTATGTACAAAATACTTCTAGCCCAGATTATATTTGTGTCTCGTCCATTTTTTTTGTTTGTTTTTTTAAATCAAGGAACAAAGTCCATTTTGAGACGTTTTTCTCCTAGAAGTCTTTTGGTAAAGCTAAAACAATATTTTATGTCTGGGTTTACCATCAATGGACTTGAAGGCTTGATTGACAACTTCTTTAATCAAGCGCTTGGTTTGAACAGAACACATTGTTTTGACAGCATATTTGAAAGGCCAGCATTTGCTCCAAATGGCTAGTACATGAAATCCATGTCTAGACAGGATTGTGTGTAGTACAGAGACCCGTTTCCAGGAAATTTAGACAAAATTCAGGTACTTTGCGATGAAATTTCAATAAATATGTGTATTTGTGTAAAATTTTGCACTTTCGTACAAATGCAAGCATCTGAAGTTCCAATTCGGTGATTCCAAATGAAAATACGGTTTTTCTACAATTTTTTTTCCAACTACCGGTAGTTACCAACAATCACAACCCTTTACAGCCTACACTTATCTCTGTGCTTAAAAGGATAGCTCAGATATTCTGGAGTGGGGGGTTTGCGGCAAGGTTATGAACCGTTAATATCTTGCCTGTTGCAGATGTGAAACGGAGGTTGTTCAAAGTTTAATCCTAACCGGATTTATGAGCTAAGAGCTCATCCAAGTTTGGCCAAGATCAAAGTATGTTTGTTAAAATGGCTCCTATTTAAATATTCAAAGCAATTTATGCAAATGCTAATTTATAAACTTTGCATTACCTTTGAAAAAGCAGGTAAGCAGGTGCACCCTAAGTTCTTACTTTTAGGGCACCAGGGAACTGAGAAAACCTATAAAATAGATGGAGCTGCATTATGGGAAAACAAACAATATTTTGAAAATTGTAATTTATCATAATTATTTAATCTCTTTAACTGGAGGCTGAATCTGTTCTGTTACAGTGAATAATTTTTATACCTCTTCTAATTAAAGAACCCACTAGATTCATAATAAATTTAAAATTACAAAATAAAATGATAAATGTGCACAACATAATAAAACAAAACATTTGGAAACTATATTCAGAAATTTGTTGTGAAATCTTTAATTTTTGTTCAATAATCTCTTTTTGTTTGAGATGAGTTAAGAAGAAAACTGTGGGTGCAAAAGTTAACTTTTCATCTGAGTATGGATTATAAAGGATCTAAAAGTAAAAATCTGAACAGGATGTTTGAAAATAAGTTACAGTTTTATATTATTTTTTAAATTATTTTTACTTTGGAATTTAGGCCAGAATCAGAAATTAGCTTTATTGAATCTACTGAACTCAGACGAAATGTTAAAACCTGACCACGTAAATTTACATGTGTACCGTATTATTTTGGACTATAAGGCTCACTGTTGATTTTTGAGAAACTCAAAGGATTTTAAGTGTGCCTTATAGTCCAAAAAATACGGTACTCCGAGTTATAGCAGATAGCTGTAGCACTTCCATTGCAGCTAAAAGCATTTTCAGCTCAAATATTGTAATAATTCTACTGCGCAGCGTAGTATAAAGTGACAACAATGTAAAGGTTTATGAATTCGTGTTTGCATCAAGCTCCATCAAATCTTTGAGACTGGATTTGTTTTGAAATGGCTGCAGCTCATTTTGGTCTTGGCTCAGCTCGATTAACATTTGACTCTTCATTCTGGTTTGAATTGTTGTCTATCCTCCAAACGGAAGTCGTTTAAAGAGCCATCTGTAACAGGTAAGATGTTTACAACTTATACTCTTCTACAGCACCCACTTTGAAAGATCTTAACTGTTCCTTTAAGGTGCAGACTTTAAACAGAAAACTTTACAACGAGTAAAATAAGCATTTATATAAACATTACATGGCAGAATTTTATATTTGGCAAACATCCCTTAAGAAATGATGATTATTCAGCTGCTGATATCTTTAAGCACAGAGAGTTGCTTTAAAGTCCATCTATTCTATTGCTTAGTTTTCCAATGTATTTGCAAGTTTAGGAGGCTTTTATTCCTGAATGATTCATAAGTTGAGGATAAATGGTGAATGAAACATTCTACCTTGGAACGTCATCTTAGCCTGTAACTAATTTGGTGTCGTTGTCGGTGTTTAACGTATTTGATGGGATTTCTCACACAATCGTCTCCCTGTCATACTCACTTCTTTTCCAGACGTCACAACATTTATCCGTTTCTGTAGAGGCGTGTAAAACACGGGTTGCCAGCTCTGAACAGGGATGGACATGTAGCAGCACAAACTGAAGGTGATTTATCCTGAACACTCCTTTAACCTCACACAGAAAAAAAAAACATACGCTCACTCAGACTGGAGCCACAGATGAGTGGAAAGACAACAGAAAAAAGGTCAAGACATTTGAGTTTAAAGTGTAAAATGCAGTTTTACTTGTTAAAACTTACGGAAACGCAAGATTTTATGTTAAAATCCTGTTTTCACTTGTTTTTCCATCCATTTAAGGAAAGATTCTTACTGTTTGTCTAACTTTAATTTGCATTATAATAAATAATCAGGCAGATCCTGATACATGGGTAATCTAGTACTTTGTACAACTGGGAGCAACTGATTAACATTGCAAAAGCTCAAATGCCTCAACTACAGCCCCAAATCTCAAATAACTTGAAAAGGAGGCACAGTAGATGCATTCCCGTCTACCTGCCCACTGTGCTCGAGTGCCTGGCCACTGAAATCCTGGAGCTGGCAGGAAACATGGCTCGTGACAGCAGAAGGACCGGGATCCTCCCCTGGCACCTGCTGCCGGCTGTCCGCAATGACGAGGAGCTTGCAGGTTGCTGAGAGGAGTGGCCATCGCTCTGGAAGGAGTTCTGCCTGGCATTCGGGTGGTCCTGCAGCCCGGGGGAACCGAGAAGCCAGCCGAGTCTGGGTGGACGGATCGGATGGCATCTGCTGTCATTTTCCTCAGATCCACTGTGGGGAAGACCTTTACAAGAAACCCTTCCTGCCTACAGCCATCAGTATCCATAACATTTCTTAATGAAATGAAGATAATGAGTTGAAACAACAGTTGTGCACAGATAAATTGCTCCTGACCTGCTAGAGTTATTAAAGTCGTTCTTCACTGAGCTGCAGCTGCTGTTGGTCATCACAGTCGTGAGTTTTTCAGTGTAGTCTCGGTGAATTCAGCCGTGCGGTTGTGTTTAGAGCGTCCACTGTTCGATGGTCACGGCTTAGTTTTGTGCGCACAGCTTGTCAAAACTGTGTTCTTGGCAGTGCACACGTACGTTGTACCCGCCGCAGTTCGCTTTTTACCCACAAGTTGCAGTTGAAATGAAGGTGGGCGAGTTTAGATAACTCAAACCATTGATCGACAGCGGCCTTCCTCCAGCTGCTGTCAGTCACAGGAGAGCTCCGTGCAGGCGTCCAACACAGCTCTGACCCTCTTGATGGTTTGTGACGCCTGCATCGACTTCGCAATGATTCTGCAAATTTTATTTTATTTTTTTTACATGTTCCACATTAGCACAGTGTGTAGAGCTGCCGGCTCTCAGTGAGCAGGTCGTCCGTTCAAATCCTGACCGGGGTCTTTCTGGGTGGAGTTTGCCTGTTCTCCAGGTACTCCAGTTTCCTCCCACAGACCAAAAACCTGCATGTTAGGTTGATTGGTAACTCTAAATTGTCCCTAGGTGAGAGTGAGAGGTGAATGGTTGTCTCATTTGTCTCTTTGTGTCCCTGATGGACTGGAGACCTGTCCAAGTTGTCCCCGGCCTCTCGTAAAATGAAGGCTGGACATGGGAACCATTGACCCCCGCAACCCGAAAAGGAATAATCGGGTAAAGATGATGGATGGATGTTCTACATTAGGGGACAAGACTGCAGACAACTGTGACTGAAGTACGGACATTGAGAACTGTCCTGAACTTTCTGGAGACTCCCTCGTGAATGGTGTTGACCATCTAGCTGCAGCCCAGGAGATGCCTCCATATTGAAAACCATGTCACGTGTAAACAAACTGGAAACAAACACTATTGGAAATAAAGGTAGAAAACCAAAATGACTCAAAATATAAATTTCAATCCAGCACTTCCAAATTACCGAACAGAACATCCAGAATTAAACTGGACCAGCACTTGTGTAATTGTGTTTGGTTGAATAGCTTGGGTTTGCCGTTGTTGCTGCCTCATCTCGTCTCGTGTATTTTGGGAAATGAGTTGCTGCAGTGAAGGAGGAGGTGGTGCTGTACATAAAAGCCATCACATATACAGGCCTCTAATTACTTCCACGCTCCTCCCTTGTGTCTTGGATGGATTCTCAGGAGCCAGAAGTGGAGGATCAGCACTTTCCCCTCCCTCCTACCAGCTCTGTTCTTTTTCTCCCGTTCTCACAGCAGGGCTTGTGTTATTAACCTTCTGTCTGCTCATGCAAATAGGACACTACAGTTCTTTTTCTTCCTCTGAACGCTGGAAGCTCGTTTCACACAGTTGAGCTCCCTTCTGAGAACTGACATGTTTTTTCATGGGGAAGTGGGGGGAGAAGGGACAGTGTCAGCGAGGGTCACACAAATAAAGGCCAAACAGTCCTTGAAGGAATGCATGTCACCCGCTGCCGTTCATACCAGAGATTTAAACAAATGTCAGCATTAGGGATAATTAGCTGTGGCGTCCATTTTGAATTGATAATCGGTTGTAAATATGATTCCTAATGCAGGTAGTCCTTGACTTAAGACGTAGATCCGTTCCTACGTGGCAGCGTAAACTGATTTTCGACGTGTCGGAATATACGTACATACTGCACCATATACATGTACAGTACTGTATTACCAAGCACTTAGCCTATCCTAACACAGTACCCTACATAATTATCAAAAAACACATACATTTGGGAGCCATAATGAAGGAAAAAAAGAGTTGATGGCCTACTGGGATGCTGTTAACGGCGTTCTCCTCGGTCCATCCGCCGTACCTGTATTCAGTTTTCCGTTTACGACGTAAAACCGCGTTCACAGTACAGTGCAGTGTATTCCTCCTCCGCTGTTTACGACTTAAAACCGGTCCATCCGCCGTATTCCGCATTCTGTTTACGACATAAAACCAGTCCATCCGCCGTATTCCACATTCTGTTTACGACGTAAAACCGCGTTCACAGTACAGGGCAGTGTATAATAATAATAATAATGTCTATTCCTGTCATCTGCGTATGTTCCCATACACAGACGAAATTCGTCTCTGCATTTAACCCAACCACCTACCAGGTGGTGCAGTGAGCAGCCCGAAAGCGCCCGGGGAGCTGGAGAAATAGGTGTGCACTCATAGACACCCCAAGCTGGGTAGTGGCCGGGATGCGAACCCGCGACCTTCGGATCCGTAGTCAAAAGCCCTGCCACTAGACCATCTTGGCTCGTATTCCTCCGCTGTTACGGTTACGACGTAAAACCAGGCCATCAGCCGTATTCCGCATTCCGTTTACGATGCAAAACCAGTCCATCTGCCGTATTCCGCTTTCCGTTTACGGCGTAAAACCGCGTTCACAGTACAATGCAGTGTATTCCTCCGCCGCTACGTTTACAATGTAAAACCGGTCCATCCGCCGTATTCCGCATTCCGTTTACGACGTAAAACCAGTCCATCCGCCGTATTCCGCATTCCGTTTACGACGTAAAACCGCGTTCACAGTACAGTGCAGTGTTTTCCTCCTCCGCTACGTTTATGATTTAAAACCGGTCCATCCGCCATATTCCTGCACCACGTACAGTTCACTACTGTATTCTTCCGCCGCTGCGTCAGCGTCACGTTTATAACGTAAAATTGCGTAACTCGAAATACCGGTAAGACTTTTCATAGTAAATCTGAGATGCGTCGTAACCACGAAACGTCATAACTCGAGACCGTCGTAACCCGAGGACTACCTGTATTACTTTAGACTTTAGACACCTGTATGGTGGTTCTTGAGATATTTTGCTAACAGACAAAGATCGATTCTACCAGGTTTAAGGCAAAGATGTTGTGCAATGTTTTGTACTCTGTGTTGGGGACAATGCTCAGCCACCTTAAGTTTTGGTTTTATATCTGTAGAGTTGACTCGGCCAGTCCTTTTTGTGTTCTAACACCGGTTTGCTGTGGCTGCCATCTTGAAATGGGATTGACTCCAAAAGGAAATCAGCTGTAGACGCCAACTAAATGATTACTCACTATCCAGACACTGAGCCGTGAGATATTTTGCTACGGTGCAGACAAATCGACACGAATTGACCCATGGGCAAAAACATTATCCCTCTGCCTTCACTGGAAACTGGAGAGAGGAGGAAACACGAGTTGAAGAGAACAGATTTAGACACAAATAAAATAAATGATGAAGTAGGCTTATCGATGTGAGGTTATCTAACGAAGAACGTACTTCTTTAGAACACAACGAGGTCAGGCGTGGACTTGGTTTTGATGGCTGGAGCATTTCACTCCCATGGCTCAGTCCTAATCTGCCTTTCCTCTCTCAGCTTCATTGCTCCAGCTGTTAAGCACCTCTCGAGGTGGGCTCTGTGCCCAAGCGTCACACATATGATGAGTAGGGAATGAGGATGGGTTGAGGTGGTTGTTGCAGCTCTGATCAGCAATCCGTGCCGACCGGGCAGCCATGATGGACAAAAGCTGCGCAGGAACGACGGTAATCATTAGACGAGAGTCACACAAGGCTCCCCGGACAAACCGCTCCACCTCCAGTGCTGAAAAGGACACAGGAGGATGTAAATATGTTTAATTCTGTCATCGATTTCTAAAATTTTTCGATTTTAATAAAACCAACAGTCATTAAATGTACAATTTAATGGACAGATCAAAAAAACAGCTGCAACTCTGTCACTTTCACAAATATTATACTAAAAGTTGGAGCGGTGGTGGTTGAGAGTCATCCTGAATGCACCTTCAATGCACTAAGTGAACACTTAATTGTTAAAAAGTTTGCAATGCATCATGGGCGAGAAACTTTCCTCCAACATATAATTGATTTAGATGAAAAGTGAAACCGTTTCTCTGCAGTAAACACATTAATCCTCTTGTTGAAAAGGTTTCTGGACGTGAATCGTTTTGTGAAAGTGACTGAAAAAATAATTAGCCAAAACACATGCCAGGATGGGTGGACTTAAATGTTTTAGTTTGTTGACCCACATCTAGAACTGTGATAAGCACTTTGAGATTTTTATTAATGAAAAGTGCGGTATAAATTGAATTTATTATTTTATTATTGCTATTATTATTAAGTGCATGCATTAAAAATGCGTGCTTCTCTGTAAATTTGAGCCATATTTGTTCAACATTATTTGTAGATAATAAAAATGTCTTGGTTGACTGAACAGTGCTGTGCATCAGCTTAGAGGAGTTCTCTCAAAACAAATTGCTTCAGCTTTGTGGTTTTAACAAATTTCCTCCCTGGAATTTAGATAATGTCATTTCCGGACTATTGAGCGCATCCAAATATAAGCCGCGCCCACTAAATTAAAAATAAATCAATACTTATATAGTCCACACTTGTCTATGACCTGCAGGTGTCCATGTTGTAACATGAGATATTTTCACAGAAATATATATATTTTTATTTAATACGTATCATACACAAATGTGTACAGTAAGTATTTTTTCTTAACAGTGCCAGTAACACGACTGGTAAAAAAAGAGACGGAAAAAGTAAATACAGGTAGTCCTCGACTTACGACGGGCTCGAGTTACGACGTTTCGTGGATACGACACGCATCTCCCCATAAAAAAAATAATAAATTTTTTTTGAAAACTTATTTTGAAAAGCCGAGTTACGCAGTTTCCGGTTTTACGTTCTAAACGTAGCGGCGGAGAAATACTGCCCTGTACTCTCTAAAAAAGCTAAGTCTGGTCCTCTGGACATTAAAAAAACAAAACAAAACTTGTTGGACCAAGCTGGACAGGCAGCAGCTGTGGAAAAGTAGCTGTTTTATGGACGGCGGTTTCACAACGTAAACGAATGGAGAATATGGAGGAGGAACGGAGGAAACTGCTTCACCAGCATTTCCAGTAGGAAATTAACTATTTTTTCCCTTCATTATGTCTCTCAAATGTATGTGTTTTTTGATAATTATGTAGGGTACTGTGTTAGAATAGGTTAAGTTCTTGGTAAAATACAGTACTGTACGTATAAGGTGCAGTTTGGACGTATGTTCTGACTTACGTCGTAATTCGGTTTACGAGATGCAGCGTAGGAACGGATCTCAGTCGTAAGTCGAGGACTACCTGTACAGTAGTTTACCAGGAAGTCATTGTTTGCTAACTCCAAACAACCACCCCCCCTCCCCTCCCCACTGTAACCTGTTAGGTAATTTCATTGTTCAGATTTTTAAAAAACTTTTATTTATACAGGTAGTCTCACTGAATCACAAGGACCCACACCCCTAGGGAAACGTTGATTGGGCAGCTCTATGAGCACTCGGGTGTGACGAGGATAAATGTTTTTGGTGGTATAAAGCTCATTAGCCCATAAAAAACAAAACAAAAAAAACAACATAAATTTGCTGCAGCGTTGTATAAGCCGTGGTGTTCAAAGCCTGTGAAAAAATTAGCAGCTTATAGTCCGGAAATTACGGTACTTCCGCTTTGGCTGCAGCATTTTTACTAGAAATAACATTTGGCTCGGTACCTAGCCTGGTTAATGGGACCACCATGTCTGTGGTTCCAAGCGAACTGCTCCGAGGTGACAATATATATATTTTTTTCCATTTATAGATGGCCTCCCTTCACACCTTATAGCCATCCTCTCACTCCAATATGTATTTATTTTTATTTATTTATTTTTATTTATTATTATTATTTTATTTTTTTTTTTATTTTTTTTAATAGAGAGAAAGAAAGAAAAGAGAAAGTGAGACAACAAAACAACAATTATCCACAAAAAGAGCACAAGGCAAACACACCAAACCTCCGTCCACAATCCTGCAAAGCACATGACAGAACACAGCAACGAAACATACAAGCATAAAGACTGATAATATTCATGACCTTGCAGTAGATTTCTATAAATACACATACCCATACCTACAAATATATATACAATATACATACATATATATTTATATTCATTTATATACCCATCTACATATATCTACATATACATCCCTGCATCCATTTGTGTGTGGTTGTGAGCATGCATAAGTGAATAAGGTTCCTCCAATAGAACATTTAGTAGCGACTGTGAAGCATCAGAGACCCGTCCCCCCAAAGCCCGAGACAGACGAAGGGGCGATCAAAGCCCAAGACCCCAGCCAATTTTGACGTTGACAGCAGCCGTTGATTGGCCCTCGGAGCTACGTCACTGGATGACCTGCCCAGCAACACCACAAACTACATCTGAACCTCCATTTCCTCTTTTCATCTTGAGTGTTGTTTTCATTAGTTTCTGGCATGGAGCTTGGACCAACGATGAAGTTCCTAACTTTACTGGTCGATGTTACGATTCAGCCTGAGCTGGACGGCGCCACAAGAAATGAACGCATTTACTGAGAGAGATCAGAGATGATGGCGCAGCATGGCTACACGCGGACTTGTAAGCAGTGACGGGATCAGTCAAAGAAATTAAAGCCCAATTACAGGTACTCCCCGACTTACGAGCGCATCGACATACGAGGTTCCGGACTTACGAGCTCGCTAACGAACAGTAAATTAGTAACGAACATACAGAAAATACAGCACTTTTATGTGTTTTTAGATGAAAGTGTGTTAGCTAACCGTTTGGAAACAAGTTTCTGTGCATGTTTATGAACTAGTATGAACGTTTGTGTTGAAAAACGGGTGTTCGGCGCAGCACTAGCATACATTTTCCGACTTACGACCAAAAATCTGGACTTACGAGCAACACGTGTTTCGGGTTCCGACAAACGAGATTTCGTGTTACGAGCACCTGGTACGAACGGAACTCACTCGTAAGTCGGGGACTACCTGTACAGAACAATTTAAGATAACGACGGGCGGAGTGGCTCGAACACAGTGACCAGTTACAATATCGCCAACTTTGCATTGACGATACGTCCACAGAGCAGCGAAACAAGTCACAGCAGCAAATCACGTCCACCTGATGAAAACCGATAAGACACGAATCAAGTGGAGTCGCACTTAATAATGGAAAAGTGTCTTTAGTGGTGAAAAGGGCAAACCCCCCCTCCCCCCAATAAATAAACACACTGTAATAATAAATGCACCTGTGTCAGTCATCGACAAACAGTTTGACTATGGTATCCTAACATCAATAAGAAACTTAGTTCCACAGATCCCAGTTGTAACTTGTTAAATTCACTAACTATTCACTAGTACCGTACTTTCCGGCCGTTAAGCCGCTCCGCCCCATAAGTCGCTTTAGTCCAATATGTCCAATAAATTGGAAAAATCCATAAACGTGTCGCACCTCCGTATACGTCGCATCTATTATGCGTCATAGCTGACGCATCGCGTATGTTACGCACGCGTATGTTACACGTCACAGCTGACAACCCGAAAATGTGGGCCATGTTTTGCCCTGCTGCAAATGGCAGCCACAGGAGCGTGCACGGAAGGACTTTAGCAAGATTAACACAGTAAAAACAATTATTTGTTTGCTGAAAATTATAGCAAATATGTGTCTTAGCTTAACCTTTCCTTAATAAATGCACGTAATTGTCAAATCAGCTGGATTTAAAAAGTAGTTTCGCTACGTGCACCCGCACAGGACCGATGCATTTCTTTAAAATGTATCAAGATAAACACTTAAATATATATATATATATTTGTTTGCTGACATTATAGCAAAAGTGTTCCTGAGCTTAACCTTTCCTTAAGAAATTCACGTAATGGTCAAATCAGCTGGATTTAAATTGTTTTGCTTTGACGATCTTCCAAACGGTGGCGCGCGCTGCAAAAATAGGTGAATTTTCACTCAAACATCTCCTAAAGCTAATATGTTGTAAATGTCCATCCAGTGATTACTTTCTGTAAGTTTACAAAATCTGTTGTGTGGTTCATGAGCTATTTTGCTAACAAGCTAACAGTAGTTCAGACCTCCAGAGAGCAGGGGGCCGTGCTGCGACAGAGTGAGTCCGAGCAGAGGAGGCTGCTGTCGGACACATGAGCTGGGAACAGTCGGTGGACCCTAGCGGCCGAAAGTGGTACTGCGCCCCTAGCGGCCAAAAGTGGTACTGCTCAATTTGTTTTGTTAGAATGAATGGGAACGGTCATATCTCAGCCAAAAATTGGTCTAAAAGTATGGGGAAAAAAATCCATAAATATGTCGCTTCGCTGTGTAAGTCACAGGACATGAAAATTAGTTTTAAAACACTGTGACTTATAGGCTGGAAAATACGGTAGTTGTTTAATAGTGATTTAAATCCAAACTGGCTGTCTGAGTTGTACATGCGGCATGTACCGTAGCTAATTACAAAGACGTGTCTTTTTGGAGATCTGTGGCTTTTATCTACTCATGTTTTTGTGTTTCTGTGTCTGTCTTAGCAACATATCTCCATGGTATTAACTACAGACTCTTCATGAAAGGTAGGGGCGATGCATTCCTTCCTTCAAGGAATGCGAGGCTGTTAATTTTCATGGTTTGGCCTAATTTGTAAAAGATCATTTCATTTGCTCACATTTGCCAACTTGTTGCTAAATGTGATGAAATGCATGTTTTAATGTGTTAATTCAGTTCAGGTGGTGAAGTCTGATCTTAACCGTTAAACCAACAGGTGCAGCAAATCTGTGTTGATTAGTGCTGCTGGAATGAACTGCTGAAACTACAGTACCAGGATATTTTTAGGTGAGTAGTTTTGAATAAGATTGTTATTGTTGTTTGGGTTTATTTTTTTAAAGATAAGTTTGCAGGGAGCATCTCAGCAGACACTCGTTTGTTATGTGGCGTTAAAAATCAGACCACCTGAAGCGACTTATTATAAAAACAGAATATCACTCTCCTGTTATTTGTAATTTTGCTCGCAGTGATCGAGTCATAATCACACTTTTATTGTTTTGTCGTATTTTATTATTGTGCGAATGTTTATGGAGCGTTCACTCTACTGTGATCCATTTCTCTTCCCCACGTTTTTCAGCATCTTTCTCGTTCCACAGTTTTTGTGCTATTTCAACAAATCTAGACTTTTCTGCCACATTTTTCCTCAAAGAAACTGAACTGAGCTCATTTTACATCCTTCAAATCTTTAGATCTGTTTAACATTTTACTGCTCCTTTCACATTTTGCTTTGCTTCAGCTTCTTTGTGCAAAAAATAAATTAAAAAAAATCAGTTGATTTCAGCTGTTTCAGCTTTTTTGTGCTCCTTTCAGCTTCTTTCTACTAACTACGTTTTTGTGCTTCTTGTAACTTCTTTCTGCTCATTTCAGCTCGTTTAGCTCATTTCAGCTTGTTTCAGCATTTTCTACTATTTCAGCTAATATTTACCGGTAGATGTTTTATGCTTCTTTCATCTTTTTCATCTAATTCCACAATTTTTGCAGTCATTCAAACTATTTTCAGCTTAATTCAGCTCAAATATGCTCTCTCCACTTAATTCTTGTATTTTCAGCTTCTTTCTGCCGTTTTAGCTACTTTTCAGCTGTTATTGCTCATTTCAGTTTTTTCCAGATAATTTACACTTTTTTGTGCTTCTTTCAGCAAACGTGTTCTTTCTGATTTCTTCTGCTAATTTAATCTTGCTCAACCATTTCAGCTACCTTTTTTAGCAAATTTTAGCCGTTTTCAGATAAATTCAAGCTTTTCGTGGTAATTCCTGCTACTTTCAGCCTAATTAACTTCTTTATACTAATTTCAGCTTGTGATACGCCTTAAAGCTTTTTTCTGCTAGTTTCAGCCTTTTCTGCTCCTTCAGCTACTTTTTACCTCTTGTTTTTTTGCTACCTAAATTTAGCTTTTTCAGTGACTTCCACTTTATTTTTTTTGCCTCATATAAGCTCCTTCCACTTTCTTCTTGTACCTTAAGCTTCTTTCTGCCTTTTTAGCTACTTTTCAGGTATTTTTTGTTCATTTCAGCTGTTCTTAGCATAATTCCTCATGTTTGTGCTCACTTCTGCTTAATTCAACCTAATTCAACAAATATGTGTTCTTTCTGCCTTCTACTGCTACTGTAGGGTTGTTCTTCAATTTCAACTACATTTCAGTATGTTTTTAGCAAGTTCCTCACCAATAAGCATTCACACTGCATTTTTGCAGGAAATGCAATTTCTCTTTTTATTTATTCATTTATTTTTTTGCACACCACCATTCCGGCCATTTTCCAGCCCAGTGTAGGTGGACCAGAACATTTTCTTGCAGATAATACCCACTTTTCCCCTTCCTGTTTGCTGAAACATCATTGGTTTCAGCCATAACTCGTGTTTTTAAAGTCCATCGGAGCGAACATCGCCGCACAACTCCCCTGCTCATGATTAGTCAACACGTCTCGCTCGTCGCTCCACTCGTACAGAAGGGACGTTTTTATTCTTTCGCTGTCTGGGTCTTATTTCTTACAGACTGTTAAGAGGATCAAACTTTGGACACTGAAACCTGAAACGTTAGGGATGATCAGCGCCGTGCTGAATAAAACGCAGAGCAAACTGACTCTAGAACCTCACGTATAGTTCAGATCAGTCTTTAATGTGAACGCCCTGAAGTGCTGTCTGCCTTCCTCCCAATGGGCGACATGATGGGTTGTCATGGGAACCACAGCTGTTGAATGTCTGGAGATGACGTGTGGTAAGAGAGAGTCGTATGTGAGGTACTTTATGTTTAAATAAAACCTTTTTTTTCCCCCTCCTCGCATCTCAAAGGGATCAGTAACTTATTTGTGGGTTTTGGACGCTCAGCCTCTGTCTGAGTCCTGCTACGTTTGACCCCAGCTGACCTGAAACCAACACAACATGTCTAACTCACTTTACAGCTGCAGCGAGTCACTTCATTATGGCAGCGCGTGTCATCGAGCATGTTACTTTAAAGATTTGACCCAACAGAAGTTGTTCTCAGTTTAAATCTCTGGCTTTAAACGTGTCGCTTTGTTTTGGCAGCCAGAGTGTGCAGGACTGATCAACAATTACCGGAAATGTTAAGTCGCGTGAACGTTTATGAAGCACTCACACTATTGTGAGCCGTTATTCTTCCGTAGGTTTTTCAGCATCTTTCTCGTTCCACGATTGTTGAGCTATTTCAACAAATCGTAAATCAAAACGTTCAGCTCTTTCAGGACAATTCTGCTATGACTTTTGGTATTGGTGCAACTTTAGCTTTTTTGAAATATTTAGCCTTTTCTGTCATTTTTTTTCCTCATAGAAAATGAATTGAGTTTACATCCTTTAGATCAGTTTACAACCTTTTCCTGCTACTTTCACATTTTGTTCTGGTTCAGCTTCTTTCAGCTTCCTTGTGCAAATTTTCACTTCTTTTCCAGCTACTTTCAGCTGTTTTTTTCAGCTGCTTGTGCTCCTTTCAGCTCCTTTCTGCAAACCACAATGTTTTTGTTCTTCTTACTTCTTTCTTATAATTTCAGCTGTTTTTTCAGCTGTTTTGTGCTCCTTTCTGCAAACCACAACGTTTTTGTTCTTCTTACTTCTTTCAGCTTGTTATGCTCCTTGCAACTTATTTCTACTGTTTTAAACTTTTTCTGCTACTATTTAGCTGTTTTTATACTAGTTTTAGCTTTGTCAGCTAACTCCACATTTTGTGCACTCATTTCAACTTTTTTCAGCCTGAGTAAAAATGTGCTCTCTCCAGTTCCTTCTGGTAGTTTGAGCTTCTTTCTGTCTTTTCATGTACATTTCAGCTGTTCTTTGCTAATTTGATATTTTCAAGATAATTTCTACTTTTTTTGCTAATTTTTGCTTCTTTCAGCCTAATTTGGCAAATTTATTCTTTCTGCTTTCTTCTGTTTATTATCTATTGTAGCTTCTTTTAGCTTTTCAGCTACAGTTTTTACTGAATTTCAGCTGTTTTCAGATAAGTTCTTGTTTATTTTTTTCCTCTTTTTTTTGTTGCTACTTTCAACCTTCCTTATGGTAATTTAAGCTTATTATGCTCCTTTCAGCTTTTTTGGCTAGGCTTTATCTGATATTTCAGCTAGCTGTTTTATCCTAATTGTAGCATTTTCAGCTAATTCCACATTTTTTGAGCTCATTTCAGCTCTTTCCTCTTCTTTCTGGTAGTTTAAGTTTCTCTACACCTTTTCAGCTATTTTTAGCTCTAATTTGAGTTTTTTTCAGCTAATTTCCTACTTTTTCTGCTCATTCTGCTATTATAAACCTAATTCAGCAAACGTGTTATTTCTGCTTTCTTCTTATAACTTAGGCTTGTTCTTGCATTTCAGCTACATTTCAGCATGTTTTTAGCAAATTTCAACTGTTTTTCAGCAAGTTTTTCAGCAATAAACATTCCCACTGCATTTTCGCAGGGAAATGCAATTTCTCTAGTTGCAGTTGTTCTTGCACAGTGGGGTCACACCAGATACTGAAAGCAAAAGTTCACATCCTTTGGTCACTCAAAAGTATTTAATATTGGATTAATATATTTTGAATATTTTCAAGTCATTTATTTAACTGGGTTCTCTTTTTCTACTTTTAGGACTTGTGTGAAAATTTGATGTTTTAGGTCATATATGCAGAAATATACGGTTCACAAACTTTCAAGCACCACTGTTTTACAAGAATAATCTCCAAAATAACTTTAACGCAGCCTGATGATTAAAGCTGTAAACAGACTGGCTTTTATGTTTTACCATGACACTTTTCTTAAAGCTAAATAATCTCTCCTCGCCTACAGGACATAAAAGTGGATTTAAACAAAAGAGGTCCAGCGGTGTCAGGGAACCAGAAGCTTCAGTTCTTTTGTACAGCAAAGGTGAGATCATCGGATTGCACAGCAGTAGACCACAAATAAGTAGAAAGGTGTGTGACGGCTGATTTACAATAATCATGCTGCAGAGCGGGCTAATGACCCTCTCACTTCAGTTATCTCAGGTAGGGGACTCATTATTGCTGTTTTCTCCTGCAGACAAGTTTAATACAGTATATCTCTTTTTTTTTAACTCTAAGCTGCTTTAATTATTAGACAGAGTGGTCAACAAGTAGAGAGACTGACTGTTTGGAGTGAACCCAATTCAAATAGGCTGCCACAGCTAATGCAGACAATTTTACAGATATGCTTTGCTCCAAGTACTGTAATGGTAGGCCTTTAGTTTAATATGTATGTTCCTATCTGACCAAATCATATCAGAATCCCCACTATGGGCCATCCTTCTTTATTGGGGGCTGCCTAGTAAGGCAGCCACTTATTATTATCCACCTGACAAGGGTTTCATAACTTTACTTACTCTTCCTTCTACTTTCATTTGGTCCGAACTGCAACGTGTCCCCTCACAAATGTTCTATCAAAACGACTGGCTCGGCACCGTGAGATGTGCTGTTAGTTTTATTGGTGTTCAAGTTACCATGACGATGTCATTTGCAAACAAAGCAGCTGTTTTTCTCCTTCACAATGCCTGACGGAACTGAACAGCTTCTAACAGTTATAACTATTTTATTTTATTTATTTTAACTCAATCATTCTTTGATAAATCGAGCTGAAATTTGCTCTGATCATAGATGAGAGCGAGTTTTCATACATTTCTAATAATAATAATGAATTTAATTTATAACGCACTTTGCATTAACAAAAATCTCAAAGTGCTACAAAGTGCAACAAAAATCAAAGATCAAATAAAAACAAGTGATAAAACAAGTAAAATCAATAATACTATCAACTAAGATCAAAGATAAAATCATGTGGAGGCATGCAAATGCAAATCAAAAACCCAAGATGGCCACCTGAGATATAAAGGAAAAGTACTATAAAGCAGCAAAGTTTAGAGATTTTGAACTAAGATTTGGTGTGGTCCATTCATCCATCCATTTTCTTCCGCTTATCCGGGGTCGGGTCGCGGGGGTAGCAGCCTAAGTAGGGAGGCCCAGACTTCCCTCTCTCCAGCCACTTGGAGCAGCTCCTCCGGGGGAATCCCAAGGCGTTCCCAGGCCAGCCGAGAAACATAGTCCCTCCAGCGTGTCCTGGGTCTTCCTCTGGGTCTCCTCCCGGTGGGACATGCCCGGAACACCTCACCAGGGAGGCGTCCAGGAGGCATCCTAACCAGATGCCCGAGCCACCTCAACTGGCTCCTCTCGATGTGGAGAAGCAGCGGCTCTACTCCGAGTCCCTCCCGGATGACTGAGCTTCTCACCCTATCTCTAAGGGAGAGTCCAGCCACCCTGCGGAGAAAACTCATTTCAGCCGCTTGTATCCGAGATCTTGTTCTTTCGGTCATAACCCAAAGCTCATGACCATAGATGAGGGTGGGAACGTAGATCGATCGGTAAATTGAGAGCTTTGCCTTTTGACTCAGCTCTCTCTTCACCACGACAGACCGGTACAGCGCCCGCTTCACTGCGGACGCTGCACCTATCCGCCTATCGATCTCACGCTCCAGTTTTCCCTCATTCGTGAACAAGATCCCGAGATACTTAAACTCCTCCACTTGGGGCAGGACCTCCTCCCCGACCCGGAGAGGGCATGCTACCCTTTTCCGGCTCAAGACCATGGCCTCGGATTTGGAGGAACTGATCCTCATCCCGGCCGCATCACACTCGGCTGCAAACCGCTCCAGTGAAAGTTGTAAATCACGAACTGATGAAGCCAGTAGGACCACATCATCTGCAAAAAACAGAGAAGCGATTCTAAGGTCACCAAAACGGATCCTCTCAACACCTTGGCTGCGCCTAGAAATTCTGTCCATAAAAGTTATGAACAGAATCGGTGACAAAGGGCAACCTTGGCAGAGTCCAACTCTCACCGGGAACAAACCCGACTTACTGCCGGCAATACAAACCAAGCTCTGACACCTGTCATACAGGGACCTAACAGCCCGTATCAAATAGCCTGGTACCCCATTCTTCCGGAGTACCCCCTACAGGGTTCCCCGAGGGATGCGATTGAAGGCCTTCTCCAAGTCCACAAAACACATGTAGACTGGTTGGAAAAACTCCTATGCACCCTCCAGGACCCTGTTGAGGGTGTAGAGCTGGTCCAGTGTTCCACGACCAGGACAAAAACCACACTGCTCCTCCTGAATTCGAGGTTCGACTATCCAACCGCCCCTCCTCTCCAGCCTTACCAGGGAGGCTTAAGAGCATGACCCCCCTGTAGTTGAAACACAATGTACGGTCCCCCTTTTAGAATAGGGGAACCACCACCCTGGGCTGCCAATCCAGGGGAACTGCCCCCGATGTCCACGCAATATCGCAGAGTCGCGTAAGCCAACACAAAAAAAATTGGTGTGGTGATAGCTGAAAACATTCCTCATCACATACTGAATTCAAATAGAATAATCCAAGATGGCCACCATAGCTTAAAAAAAAAAGACCATAACCCATTGAATTATTACTATTATTATTATTATTTTTTTGTTGTTGCCATATTGAACTGGTAATTGGTAAAGTGGGAGCTGAGAGTGAACCCCAACATGAAGTACTGTCAAATCAAAAATTTAAATTGGCAGCAGCGTGGCAGTCCCTGACAAAGTTTCTCCAGGAACTTTCTAGTTTCATCTACTGGATCAGATTTCATTTGGATCAGATGGTGGATCAAGCAGCCAGTACCCCCCCATCTCCCACATCCCACCACCCAACTGGCCTACCTATGATTACCAAAAAGATGCATCGTCGAGCCCGACCTATTATTTCCAATTTCTTCTGGAGAAAGTTAATCTAATGAGCATTATCGGCAGCTAATGGGAATTATAATTAGTCAGATGCAGCAGATTATCTGCGCATAATTAGCTGTGTCTGTCAGGCCCAATTAGCGTGACAGAAATTAGGAGAGTTTGGAGTTTAGCAGGAGAGGTGAGCGAAGAGATTTGTGGGGGAGGAAGACGAGTGCAGAGTAGACGGAGGAGAGGAAAAGAGCTGCGAATGGTTCGGAGAGGCAGATTTTTGTCTCCGAGCTCAGACCTGATCTAAAAAGAGGATGCAGGATAGGTACAAATGATTTTTAGCTTGCACAGACAAAATGGTGTTGATAATTTTCAGACCGAGAGGAGACTTCGATAAAGGAGATGTGGATGTGTGGCAGGGCGTCCTGGCAGTATCCATCTGAGACTAATGGGATTCTCTCATTCTCAACATGTGCTTTTTAGCAGTAGAGCATTAAAGACCGCTCTATAAGACCACACGTTCAAGTGCCGGTCGTAGCTGGAGGTTTATTGAATTAAAAATGGCCAGCAGTGATGCTGAGTGTAGAATTAGCTTATGTTTTTATTCAAGATAAGATAAGATCAATGTTGTCTACCACTGTTGTGGCAGAAATTCTCCTTTGACATGATCTACATTTATCACAGAAGAACAATGGGGAAAAAAATGGAACATAGCAAAAAAAAAAAAAACACACATTACAGGTAGTCCCCGACTTATGAGCGAGTTCCGTTCCTGCGAGGTGCACGTAAGACGAAACCTTGTATGTCGGAACCTGAAACACGTGTTGCTCGTAAGTCCGGATTTTCGGTCGTAAGTCGGAAAATGTATGCTAGCGCTACTACGAACACTCGTTTTTCAACACAAGCGTACATACTAGTTCATAAACATGCTCAGAAACTTGTTTACAATTGGTTAGCTAACACACTTTCATCTGAAAACACATACCAGTGCTGTATTTTCTGTATGTTCTGTACAACTTTACTGTTTGTTAGTCAGCTCGTAAGTCCGGAACCTCGTATGTCGATGCGCTCGTAAGTCGGAGAGTACCTGCATCACCATTAGTTTACCACCATTAAGATGTGTCTGCATAGTTTTGTTTAAGAACTTTACTCCTGATGGTACAAATGATTTTCTATAAACATTCTTCCTGGCCAGCAGGACTCTGTAGCACCTGTTTGATGGAAGCATCTGGAAACAGATGTGTAGTGGATGTGACAGGTCCTTGTGCAATTCTGCTTGCTGTTTTACGTTAATGAGGCTGAACAAGGATGAAATATTAAAAGCTAAAATGGATTTGATCAGGGACTTGTAAATCAAGGTCAGTGTGCTCCTTTAGTTCTTTAGTTTCCTCAGCAGGTACAGACGTTGTTGGGACTTCCTTATAAACTGAGTCAGTTTGACCTGAGAAAGACATGTGTCTGTCTATCTCAGTGCCGAGGTACTTAAACTAGTCCACATGCTCTACCTGCTGGTCCTGGATGATCTGTGGTTGAAATAAAGGTTCTGGTGTTTGGGCTTGACCCCCACAGCACAGTTCCTTTGTTTGTGAAATGTTCAGCTCCAACGACTCGAGAGCGAGAGAGAGAGAGAGAATGCTCTGAGGGTTAGGAAACAAATAAATAAATAAAAATTATTTCTGGTTTGTAAATTACCCATTTCTAGGTGCCAATTAAATGCATTTTTTTCTCTTTCTCTAAAAAAATTAAAGTGCCTTTTGCACCGTGCTTGCTGCCGTACAGGTCGCACCAAGTCGCATTGGTCCAAATATGTCTAATAAAGTGGGGAAAAAAGCATAAAAATGTCTCTTTGTCGTATAAGTCGTGTCTATTATGCGTCACCGCTGACCACCTGGAAATGTGGGCTGGTGTTTAGCCAAAAATCAATTGGCTGCCAAATGGAGGCTGCGGGAGTGTGCACCGGAGGACTTTAACAAGAATCTAACAAGATTAGCACTTAAAAACAATTATTTGTTTGCTTGAAATTATAGCAAGGGTGTATCTCAGTTTAACTTTTCCTTAATAAATGCACTTTTTTTTAAACATCTTTTTTATTGATTATTAGCTGTATATTGACAAATATGGTACAAAAACGTGCATAACAATCTAATTTTCACAGAAATAAATGTACTTTAATGGTCAAATCAGCTGCATTTCATCTGGGCGGCGCGGCAAAATGCAGCTGATTTGACGTTTTATCCAGGAGTTGCAGAGCGAGACAAAGGTGGCTTGGTATGGCAAGCCAAGTGTCTCATTAAAGTGAAACTAAACCCAAATTTAACTTTTTTTAGCTGATAAACTCCCTAGAATGTGTTTAAAATGTTTCTGAGCACTATTTTTGAGTTATTTTTCATGTATTTGTGCGTATTAGTTAAAATCGGCAATATTTGGTCTAAAAACGAGTATCTGTAGTCCTATGGGTTGAACTGTGGTATTGCACCCTGATTTTCTCATTAGTTTACGATTCGCACAGTCATTAATTTTCGCCCAATTTCGTCACATCCGCTGCTGCCTGTGTATAAAAGTGGAGCCACTCCCCCGAGAAGGTCACTCCCAGGTCACTCCCCCTCCAGAGTTCAGGGGTTGGATTAGCGATTAGCAACATAGCATTAGCATTGATGAGTGAAGCTGTTCCAAGAATAGCTCTTCAAACTGATGTTCACCCACCCTTACACCATCAGGTTACAATCCGTTTGGAGGTGAGTACCATTTTACACCTTTCATTCCATAATTTATCTTTTGAGTACATGACGTGTTTCTTCATGTGCTGTGTTTGTGACCTGCAGCTTGCTTCGGTGTGGCCCCACAAGGTCGTGGCGTTTTTATCTGTTGCTGATCAACGTTAGTTTGTGGTTGTGTTTAAATGCTCAAAATCTAGTGTTTCTTATGAACACCGCAGAGTGTGTGAACTCTTATGAACTCTGATAAAGAAGACCGTGACATAAAAAAACAATGGAGACTAGCTGGCGCTAATTTTAGCTGTTGTACTAGTTACGATGTTTTAGACACGGTGTACTTTTGCTGCAAATAATAATGTTGTGCATCAAAGGTATTTATAAAATAATGTGTACTTGTGAATGAGTATCATGGGCAGCAGTATTTATTTTGCACTGGGTCATCTGTTTAACAGATCAACAAAGTGAAAACAAGTACAGTATGCTTGTTTGTAAGGTGATTAAAATGTGTTGTTCTTTTTTTATTTCCATGAGGCGTTCCACATCCAATCTGAGCCGTGCATGCTTCACAGACATCAAGCATCAAGGAGACGTGTAGACATGTCACTTTGGAGGTGACATATGAGAGCTGATTCACCAGGTACATGTATTCATGTTTTATTTATTACTTTTGTACCCTACCCTCTGTCTGCAGGTATTAATATTATTAATTATGTTTTTATTATTTTATTTATTACTTTTATTATGGCGGACGTTTTTTTAAAAAAAAGTTTATGCAACATTAATTCTTGTTTATTTGTTCATTGCTACCTGTCCCAACATTTTGGGGATTTGTTGACACTGTGAAATTTTGAATCAACATCTTTCTCCATTGAAATGTTACATTTACTCAGATTAAACTTTTGATCTTTTCTCTTTTCAGGACTGCAAATATCCAGGGTCGGGATGGAGTGAGGGAAGTCGACCGCTGCATCGTGTCCCAGATTTGTCCTCATGCATGAGGGAAAAAATAAATAAACAAATTGATTACAAAAACTAGTTGTCTATGATTCATTTTATTAACAGTAAGTTACTTCAAAACAACAAAAGGTTCTGAAAACACATGGGACACCACCCCAGCTCCTCTGTTTGGACGCAGTGGACAGCAGAACGAGGAGTCCCAACCACCTTCAGGATGCCCCACCTTCCAGCCAGAAACGAACACCAGGGTCTCAGCTTTTTCAACATTGTCGTGGATGCAGGTCTCAGGAGATGAAGCTCTGGCCGAGACTCTGCATCATCTTCTTGGTTAAAGTAATCCTGGCTGCAATTACTCTGTGTGGCTGCTGGGTGCTTTGAGTCATCACAGTTATCTGAAAAGAACATTTTAAAGGATACACAGTACATGTATTGTTAAATTTATTGCAATTGGTTTGTTTTGCAATTGGTTTGGTTTGCATTAAGAAATATTTTCTCAATATTTTCTCATTAATCTTATCAGCTGTGCTGTGCCCAGTTTTGATTAGCTGACACATAGCTTAAACAAATACTGTATACATGTCCTAACAAATATATATTGTACAAGCTTATCTAATGTTTCTAAACACGGATACAGTATTTGGAAACCAAATAAAAGATTTTACCACTGTTTGGTGCTAATTAATAGTCAATTCAAAAAACAATGTGTGTTTAGTTCTGGGTTGCATAACAAAAATAAGCCAAAGCGTCAAACAAACCCTACCCTATAGAGGGTAGGAAAAATCAATATTTTATAATATTTATTATGAAACGTTACTTTTGGAATGTGCTAAGTAATAAGATGTGGCAAATTAAAATGACAAAAACACAGCTGTACACCGCATGCCATGCAGCTAAACAGGTTTTTAATGTGTTCTGTGTTCAGAAGCATACGCATAAGCTGTGTGTGTGTGTGATTAAATGCACGCAACAACATTTTACAACTGTTATTTTGGTAAAAGTTTAGGTATTTACTTACTGAAGACGTGACTATCCGCCATTTTGAAATCTAATCTTGGGGAGGGGTGGGAGTTTACCACTAGAGGGGGCGTGAACACAGGACAACCTCAACCTCCTCCCCTGCTTGACTCTCGACACGCCTATTTTGAGGGAAAATTTCAAACTGCTTCGGGGGAGGAGTTACCGATCCACAGGGTGTGGAGTCGCTCTTTAATAGTCACTTTTACCTATTGAGACACTTGGCTTGCCATAGAGGTCGATCACCCTCTAGTGGCTGGAAATGGTAGTGTTCAATTTTTTCCATGTCACAATGAATGAAATCGTCAGATCTCAGCCAAAAATTGTCATAAATATGGGGAAAAAACAAAAATACGTTGCTTCGCTGTGTAAGTCGCAGGGCCTGTAAATTTATGCAAAAAGGTGTGACGTATACAGCAAAAAATACAATACTTACATTTTCTTTTCTTTTTTTACTTTAATGATCTACTCCATACGTACAAATCTAATTTTGCTGCAGCCAAATGATCATTATAACTATAGACAGGAATGGCTGAAAGTTGAAAGAACAATAAAGGTTGAGTTTTCCCTACTGGTCGGTTCCGGTACAACCTTTAAGATTCCACCGCCCATGTAAATGAATGCGGCATTTTCCTGACTGAGTGCCAAACATGCAAAAATATAAAACTGAAGATGCGTAATTTATGTTTAACAACAAAACCAACAAACAAAGTTGTTTACATCCATGTGGGATTGCATTTATTGCGTGCCGAGAGAACACAAATTTGCCTGGTGTTCTTGAAGCTAACCGCTTTGCGTTGTTTTTAATCAGTCTCATATCACCAAACCAACTGTACCAGAGGCCCAGTGGGAACTGTGCTGATGAGCACATACAGGATGATACACAGGCTCCTAAATGGCTTCTGATTGAGAAAACACTACTTTACATTTGCATAGATTATCTCCATTTATTTGACCAGGCTGTATGTGTCAGTAAATCAGTCTGTAAACAGCTGCAGTCAACAGTGACAGGCAGAGGAAAGCGTTGGCAGAGTGTGTTAAACAATGTAAACCTCAGCACACAGAAATACAGCTCAGCTGACATTGTTTACCTGTAAACAAACATGTGTGCCCATGTAAACCACAGTACCTGGGCACACGGGAGAAACGGGGACAGTAGGTTGACGTGTAGAGTTGATACAGTCAAAATCTATGATATGAGAAACAACTCAATGCACCATTCATGGGCACACATTGAGGAACTTTGAGGATTAGTTGAAACCACACAAATACCTGCACTTCAACATTTTTCCAGTTATTAATGAAGGACATTAAACCAGCCACTAGGGAGCACAAGCCAGTGTATATCTTGTGCCGGTCCCAAGCTTGAGCAAATGGTGAGGGTTGTATCAGGAACGTAAAACACTTTAGCCAAAACTAATATGCAAGTTTATCTAAGCAACACCTTACCGGATCGGTCGAGGCCCCGGTTAACAACTGCCACCAGTGCTGTAGACAAGCAAGGTGCTGGCGAAAATTGTGCTACTGTTAGTTGAAGACCACGAGGAGGGAAACGTGTCAGTAGACAGAGAGAGAAGCGGAAAATCAAGAATGGACCGACTAACAGATGAGGTCAGGCATGAATCCCCATGGACTATGATGTTTGCAGATGACATTGTGATCTGTGGTGAGAACAGGGAACAGGTGGAAGAGAACTTGGAGAGGTGGAGGTATGCACTTGAAAGAAGAGGAATGAAAGTCAGCCGTAGTAAGACAGAGTACATGTGTGTGAATGAGAGGGAGGCCAGTGGAACAGTGAGGCTACAAGGAGCAGAGGTCACAAAGGTGCAGGACTTCAAGTACTTGGGGTCCACTGTCCAGGAAAATGGGGAATGTGGTAAAGAGGTGAAGAAGAGAGTCCAGGCAGGATGGAGTGGATGGAGAAAAGTTTCAGGAGTGATTTGTGACAAAAAGGTGTCAGCAAAGGTCAAAGGAAAAGTTTACAAGACAGTGGTGAGACCAGCTATGTTGTATGGTCTGGAGACAGAGACATGGACAAAAAGACAGGAGAAAGAACTGGAAGTGGCAGAAATGAAGATGCTGAGGTTCTCCTTAGGAGTGACAAGGATGGAAAAGAATGAGATCATCAGAGGTACAGCACATGTTGAACAACTGGGAGATAAAGTTAGGGAGGCCAGACTGAGATGGTTTGGACATGGGGCGGCCGTGGCACAGTGGTCATGGCAGTCGACCCCCGATCGGAAGGTTGGAGGTTCGAATCCCGCATCCGCCCACCATGTGTCGTTGTGTCCCTGGGCAAGACACTTAACCCCGAGTTGCTCCCAGTAGGTCTGGATGGCGCCTTGCAAGGCAGGCTACCACTACCGGTGTATGAATGTGTGTATGAATGGGTGGATGGCTGGTATTGTAAAGCGCTTTGGGGCTCCTCACAGGGGGCTGGAAAGTGCTATATAAATAAGCTTCATTTACCATTTACCATGTCCAGAGGAGGGACGGAGGGTATATTGGTAGAAGGATGTTAGAAATGCAGCTGCCAGGAAAAAGACAGATGGAATATATGGATGCAGTTAGAGAGGACATGGAGGTAGCTGGAGTGAGGACAGAGGATGCAGAGGACAGAGTGAGATGAAGGCTGAATCCCTGTGGCGACCCCTGAAGAAGAAGAAGAAGACTGCAGGATGGAGAAATGAGGCGGCAAATGAATTCTCAGCTCAAACTGATGAATTTGTTTTCCTCTTTGTGTTATTAGTCTCATTCTGTCCCAGATATTTCATTCACATTTAGTATTTTCAGAAAACTCTTAAACACGCTCTAATCTTAGCAAAAA